>CAJSMF010000152.1:0-75035 GCA_907269125.1 Eristalis pertinax | reverse complement strand
CTGTACACCTCTGGTGATGTTTTCTCACGTATATCAGTCGATGCAGACACAATGGAGAGCATTTGAAGACATCGAAATTTTCCATTAAAAATCATATAGCCGGCAATGTCAAATTTGAGGTTTTTCCTCGTTCATCTTCCTACTGCCATAGTGGCCCATTATGACCTACCTACGACTTCTGTACACCTCTGGTGATGTTTTCTCACGTATATCAGTCGATGCTGACACAATGGAGAGCATTTGAAGACATCGAAATTTTCCATTAAAAATCATATAGACGGCAATGTCAAATTTGAGGTTTTTCCTCGTTCATCTTCCAACTGCCATAGTGGCCCATTATGACCTACCGACGACTTCTGTACACCTCTGGTGATGTTTTCTCACGTATATCAGTCGATTCAGACACAATGGAGAGCATTTGAAGACATCGAAATTTTCCACTAACCATAGTGGCCCATTATGACCTACCTACGACTTCTGTATACCTCTGGTGATGTTTTCTCACGTATATCAGTCGATTCAGACACAATGGAGAGCATTTGAAGACATCGAAATTTTCTACTAAAAATCATATAGCCGGCATGGTCAAATTTGAGGTTTTTCCTCGTTCATCTTCCAACTGCCATAGTGGCCCATTATGACCTACCGACGACTTCTGTACACCTCTGGTGATGTTTTCTCACGTATATCAGTCGATGCAGACACAATGGAGAGCATTTGAAGACATCGAAATTTTCCATTAAAAATCATATAGCCGGCAATGTCAAATTTGAGGTTTTTCCTCGTTCATCTTCCAACTGCCATAGTGGCCCATTATGACCTACCTACGACTTCTGTACACCTCTGGTGATGTTTTCTCACGTATATCAGTCGATGCAGACACAATGGAGAGCATTTGAAGACATCGAAATTTTCCATTAAAAATCATATAGCCGGCAATGTCAAATTTGAGGTTTTTCCTCGTTCATCTTCCTACTGCCATAGTGGCCCATTATGACCTACCTACGACTTCTGTACACCTCTGGTGATGTTTTCTCACGTATATCAGTCGATGCAGACACAATGGAGAGCATTTGAAGACATCGAAATTTTCCATTAAAAATCATATAGACGGCAATGTCAAATTTGAGGTTTTTCCTCGTTCATCTTCCAACTGCCATAGTGGCCCATTATGACCTACCTACGACTTCTGTACACCTCTGGTGATGTTTTCTCACGTATATCAATCGATTCAGACACAATGGAGAGCATTTGAAGACATCGAAATTTTCCACTAACCATAGTGGCCCATTATGACCTACCGACGACTTCTGTACACCTCTGGTGATGTTTTCTCACGTATATCAATCGATTCAGACACAATGGAGAGCATTTGAAGATATCGAAATTTTCCACTAAAAATCATATAACCGGCATGGTCAAATTTGAGGTTTTTCCTCGTTCATCTTCCAACTGCCATAGTGGCCCATTATGACCTACCTACGACTTCTGTACACCTCTGGTGATGTTTTCTCACGTATATCAATCGATTCAGACACAATGGAGAGCATTTGAAGACATCGAAATTTTCCACTAAAAATCATATAGCCGGCATGGTCAAATTTGAGGTTTTTCCTCTTTCATCTTCCAACTGCCATAGTGGCCCATTATGACCTACCTACGACTTCTGTACACCTCTGGTGATGTTTTCTCACGTATATCAGTCGATTCAGACACAATGGAGAGCATTTGAAGACATCGAAATTTTCCACTAACCATAGTGGCCCATTATGACCTACCTACGACTTCTGTATACCTCTGGTGATGTTTTCTCACGTATATCAGTCGATTCAGACACAATGGAGAGCATTTGAAGACATCGAAATTTTCCACTAAAAATCATATAGCCGGCATGGTCAAATTTGAGGTTTTTCCTCGTTCATCTTCCAACTGCCATAGTGGCCCATTATGACCTACCTACGACTTCTGTATACCTCTGGTGATGTTTTCTCACGTATATCAATCGATTCAGGCACAATGGAGAGCATTTGAAGACATCGAAATTTTCCACTAAAAATCATATAGCCGGCATGGTCAAATTTGAGGTTTTTCCTCGTTCATCTTCCAACTGCCATAGTGGCCCATTATGACCTACCTACGACTTCTGTACACCTCTGGTGATGTTTTCTCACGTATATCAATCGATTCAGACACAATGGAGAGCATTTGAAGAGATTTGAAATCATATAGCCGGCATGGTCAAATTTGAGGTTTTTCCTCGTTCATCTTCCAACTGCCATAGTGGCCCATTATGACCTACCGACGACTTCTGTACACCTCTGGTGATGTTTTCTCACGTATATCAGTCGATTCAGACACAATGGAGAGCATTTGAAGACATCGAAATTTTCCACTAACCATAGTGGCCCATTATGACCTACCTACGACTTCTGTATACCTCTGGTGATGTTTTCTCACGTATATCAGTCGATTCAGACACAATGGAGAGCATTTGAAGACATCGAAATTTTCTACTAAAAATCATATAGCCGGCATGGTCAAATTTGAGGTTTTTCCTCGTTCATCTTCCAACTGCCATAGTGGCCCATTATGACCTACCTACGACTTCTGTACACCTCTGGTGATGTTTTCTCACGTATATCAGTCGATGCAGACACAATGGAGAGCATTTGAAGACATCGAAATTTTCCATTAAAAATCATATAGACGGCAATGTCAAATTTGAGGTTTTTCCTCGTTCATCTTCCAACTGCCATAGTGGCCCATTATGACCTACCTACGACTTCTGTACACCTCTGGTGATGTTTTCTCACGTATATTAGTCGATTCAGACACAATGGAGAGCATTTGAAGACATCGAAATTTTCCACTAAAAATCATATAGCCGGCATGGTCAAATTTGAGGTTTTTCCTCGTTCATCTTCCAACTGCCATAGTGGCCCATTATGACCTACCTACGACTTCTGTACACCTCTGGTGATGTTTTCTCACGTATATCAGTCGATTCAGACACAAGGGAGAGCATTTGAAGACATCGAAATTTTCCACTAACCATAGTGGCCCATTATGACCTACCTACAACTTCTGTATACCTCTGGTGATGTTTTCTCACGTATATCAGTCGATTCAGACACAATGGAGAGCATTTGAAGACATCGAAATTTTCCACTAAAAATCATATAGCCGGCATGGTCAAATTTGAGGTTTTTCCTCGTTCATCTTCCAACTGCCATAGTGGCCCATTATGACCTACCTACGACTTCTGTACACCTCTGGTGATGTTTTCTCACGTATATCAATCGATTCAGACACAATGGAGAGCATTTGAAGACATCGAAATTTTCCACTAAAAATCATATAGCCGGCATGGTCAAATTTGAGGTTTTTCCTCGTTCATCTTCCAACTGCCATAGTGGCCCATTATGACCTACCGACGACTTCTGTACACCTCTGGTGATGTTTTCTCACGTATATCAGTCGATTCAGACACAATGGAGAGCATTTGAAAACATCGAAATTTTCCACTAACCATAGTGGCCCATTATGACCTACCGACGACTTCTGTACACCTCTGGTGATGTTTTCTCACGTATATCAATCGATTCAGACACAATGGAGAGCATTTGAAGATATCGAAATTTTCCACTAAAAATCATATAACCGGCATGGTCAAATTTGAGGTTTTTCCTCGTTCATCTTCCAACTGCCATAGTGGCCCATTATGACCTACCTACGACTTCTGTACACCTCTGGTGATGTTTTCTCACGTATATCAATCGATTCAGACACAATGGAGAGCATTTGAAGACATCGAAATTTTCCACTAAAAATCATATAGCCGGCATGGTCAAATTTGAGGTTTTTCCTCGTTCATCTTCCAACTGCCATAGTGGCCCATTATGACCTACCGACGACTTCTGTACACCTCTGGTGATGTTTTCTCACGTATATCAGTCGATTCAGACACAATGGAGAGCATTTGAAGACATCGAAATTTTCCACTAACCATAGTGGCCCATTATGACCTACCTACGACTTCTGTACACCTCTGGTGATGTTTTCTCACGTATATCAATCGATTCAGACACAATGGAGAGCATTTGAAGACATCGAAATTTTCCACTAAAAATCATATAGCCGGCATGGTCAAATTTGAGGTTTTTCCTCGTTCATCTTCCAACTGCCATAGTGGCCCATTATGACCTACCTACGACTTCTGTATACCTCTGGTGATGTTTTCTCACGTATATCAGTCGATTCAGGCACAATGGAGAGCATTTGAAGACATCGAAATTTTCCACTAAAAATCATATAGCCGGCATGGTCAAATTTGAGGTTTTTCCTCGTTCATCTTCCAACTGCCATAGTGGCCCATTATGACCTACCGACGACTTCTGTACACCTCTGGTGATGTTTTCTCACGTATATCAATCGATTCAGACACAATGGAGAGCATTTGAAGATATCGAAATTTTCCACTAAAAATCATATAGCCGGCATGGTCAAATTTGAGGTTTTTCCTCGTTCATCTTCCAACTGCCATAGTGGCCCATTATGACCTACCTACGACTTCTGTACACCTCTGGTGATGTTTTCTCACGTATATCAATCGATTCAGACACAATGGAGAGCATTTGAAGACATCGAAATTTTCCACTAAAAATCATATAGCCGGCATGGTCAAATTTGAGGTTTTTCCTCGTTCATCTTCCAACTGCCATAGTGGCCCATTATGACCTACCGACGACTTCTGTACACCTCTGGTGATGTTTTCTCACGTATATCAGTCGATTCAGACACAATGGAGAGCATTTGAAGACATCGAAATTTTCCACTAACCATAGTGGCCCATTATGACCTACCTACGACTTCTGTACACCTCTGGTGATGTTTTCTCACGTATATCAATCGATTCAGACACAATGGAGAGCATTTGAAGATATCGAAATTTTCCACTAAAAATCATATAACCGGCATGGTCAAATTTGAGGTTTTTCCTCGTTCATCTTCCAACTGCCATAGTGGCCCATTATGACCTACCTACGACTTCTGTACACCTCTGGTGATGTTTTCTCACGTATATCAATCGATTCAGACACAATGGAGAGCATTTGAAGACATCGAAATTTTCCACTAAAAATCATATAGCCGGCATGGTCAAATTTGAGGTTTTTCCTCGTTCATCTTCCAACTGCCATAGTGGCCCATTATGACCTACCGACGACTTCTGTACACCTCTGGTGATGTTTTCTCACGTATATCAGTCGATTCAGACACAATGGAGAGCATTTGAAGACATCGAAATTTTCCACTAACCATAGTGGCCCATTATGACCTACCTACGACTTCTGTACACCTCTGGTGATGTTTTCTCACGTATATCAATCGATTCAGACACAATGGAGAGCATTTGAAGACATCGAAATTTTCCACTAAAAATCATATAGCCGGCATGGTCAAATTTGAGGTTTTTCCTCGTTCATCTTCCAACTGCCATAGTGGCCCATTATGACCTACCTACGACTTCTGTATACCTCTGGTGATGTTTTCTCACGTATATCAGTCGATTCAGGCACAATGGAGAGCATTTGAAGACATCGAAATTTTCCACTAAAAATCATATAGCCGGCATGGTCAAATTTGAGGTTTTTCCTCGTTCATCTTCCAACTGCCATAGTGGCCCATTATGACCTACCGACGACTTCTGTACACCTCTGGTGATGTTTTCTCACGTATATCAATCGATTCAGACACAATGGAGAGCATTTGAAGATATCGAAATTTTCCACTAAAAATCATATAGCCGGCATGGTCAAATTTGAGGTTTTTCCTCGTTCATCTTCCAACTGCCATAGTGGCCCATTATGACCTACCTACGACTTCTGTACACCTCTGGTGATGTTTTCTCACGTATATCAATCGATTCAGACACAATGGAGAGCATTTGAAGACATCGAAATTTTCCACTAAAAATCATATAGCCGGCATGGTCAAATTTGAGGTTTTTCCTCGTTCATCTTCCAACTGCCATAGTGGCCCATTATGACCTACCGACGACTTCTGTACACCTCTGGTGATGTTTTCTCACGTATATCAGTCGATTCAGACACAATGGAGAGCATTTGAAGACATCGAAATTTTCCACTAACCATAGTGGCCCATTATGACCTACCTACGACTTCTGTACACCTCTGGTGATGTTTTCTCACGTATATCAATCGATTCAGACACAATGGAGAGCATTTGAAGACATCGAAATTTTCCACTAAAAATCATATAGCCGGCATGGTCAAATTTGAGGTTTTTCCTCGTTCATCTTCCAACTGCCATAGTGGCCCATTATGCCCTACCTACGACTTCTGTACACCTCTGGTGATGTTTTCTCACGTATATCAATCAATTCAGACACAATGGAGAGCATTTGAAGACATCGAAATTTTCCACTAAAAATCATATAGCCGGCATGGTCAAATTTGAGGTTTTTCCTCGTTCATCTTCCAACTGCCATAGTGGCCCATTATGACCTACCGACGACTTCTGTACACCTCTGGTGATGTTTTCCCACGTATATCAATCGATTCAGACACAATGGAGAGCATTTGAAGATATCGAAATTTTCCACTAAAAATCATATAGCCGGCATGGTCAAATTTGAGGTTTTTCCTCGTTCATCTTCCAACTGCCATAGTGGCCCATTATGACCTACCTACGACTTCTGTACACCTCTGGTGATGTTTTCTCACGTATATCAATCGATTCAGACACAATGGAGAGCATTTGAAGACATCGAAATTTTCCACTAAAAATCATATAGCCGGCATGGTCAAATTTGAGGTTTTTCCTCGTTCATCTTCCAACTGCCATAGTGGCCCATTATGACCTACCGACGACTTCTGTACACCTCTGGTGATGTTTTCTCACGTATATCAGTCGATTCAGACACAATGGAGAGCATTTGAAGACATCGAAATTTTCCACTAACCATAGTGGCCCATTATGACCTACCGACGACTTCTGTACACCTCTGGTGATGTTTTCTCACGTATATCAATCGATTCAGACACAATGGAGAGCATTTGAAGATATCGAAATTTTCCACTAAAAATCATATAGCCGGCATGGTCAAATTTGAGGTTTTTCCTCGTTCATCTTCCAACTGCCATAGTGGCCCATTATGACCTACCTACGACTTCTGTACACCTCTGGTGATGTTTTCTCACGTATATCAATCGATTCAGACACAATGGAGAGCATTTGAAGACATCGAAATTTTCCACTAAAAATCATATAGCCGGCATGGTCAAATTTGAGGTTTTTCCTCGTTCATCTTCCAACTGCCATAGTGGCCCATTATGACCTACCGACGACTTCTGTACACCTCTGGTGATGTTTTCTCACGTATATCAGTCGATTCAAACACAATGGAGAGCATTTGAAGACATCGAAGTTTTCCACTAACCATAGTGGCCCATTATGACCTACCTACGACTTCTGTATACCTCTGGTGATGTTTTCTCACGTATATCAGTCGATTCAGACACAATGGAGAGCATTTGAAGACATCGAAATTTTCCACTAAAAATCATATAGCCGGCATGGTCAAATTTGAGGTTTTTCCTCGTTCATCTTCCCACTGCCATAGTGGCCCATTATGACCTACCTACGACTTCTGTACACCTCTGGTGATGTTTTCTCACGTATATCAGTCGATTCAGACACAATGGAGAGCATTTGAAGACATCGAAATTTTCCACTAACCATAGTGGCCCATTATGACCTACCTACGACTTCTGTATACCTCTGGTGATGTTTTCTCACGTATATCAGTCGATTCAGACGCAATGGAGAGCATTTGAAGACATCGAAATTTTCCACTAAAAATCATATAGCCGGCATGGTCAAATTTGAGGTTTTTCCTCGTTCATCTTCCAACTGCCATAGTGGCCCATTATGACCTACCGACGACTTCTGTACACCTCTGGTGATGTTTTCTCACGTATATCAATCGATTCAGACACAATGGAGAGCATTTGAAGACATCGAAATTTTCCACTAAAAATCATATAGCCGGCATGGTCAAATTTGAGGTTTTTCCTCGTTCATCTTCCAACTGCCATAGTGGCCCATTATGACCTACCGACGACTTCTGTACACCTCTGGTGATGTTTTCTCACGTATATCAGTCGATTCAGACACAATGGAGAGCATTTGAAGACATCGAAGTTTTCCACTAACCATAGTGGCCCATTATGACCTACCTACGACTTCTGTATACCTCTGGTGATGTTTTCTCACGTATATCAGTCGATTCAGACACAATGGAGAGCATTTGAAGACATCGAAATTTTCCACTAAAAATCATATAGCCGGCATGGTCAAATTTGAGGTTTTTCCTCGTTCATCTTCCAACTGCCATAGTGGCCCATTATGACCTACCTACGACTTCTGTACACCTCTGGTGATGTTTTCTCACGTATATCAGTCGATTCAGACACAATGGAGAGCATTTGAAGACATCGAAATTTTCCACTAACCATAGTGGCCCACTATGACCTACCTACGACTTCTGTATACCTCTGGTGATGTTTTCTCACGTATATCAGTCGATTCAGACACAATGGAGAGCATTTGAAGACATCGAAATTTTCCACTAAAAATCATATAGCCGGCATGGTCAAATTTGAGGTTTTTCCTCGTTCATCTTCCCACTGCCATAGTGGCCCATTATGACCTACCTACGACTTCTGTACACCTCTGGTGATGTTTTCTCACGTATATCAGTCGATTCAGACACAATGGAGAGCATTTGAAGACATCGAAATTTTCCACTAACCATAGTGGCCCATTATGACCTACCTACGACTTCTGTATACCTCTGGTGATGTTTTCTCACGTATATCAGTCGATTCAGACGCAATGGAGAGCATTTGAAGACATCGAAATTTTCCACTAAAAATCATATAGCCGGCATGGTCAAATTTGAGGTTTTTCCTCGTTCATCTTCCAACTGCCATAGTGGCCCATTATGACCTACCTACGACTTCTGTACACCTCTGGTGATGTTTTCTCACGTATATCAGTCGATTCGGAATGGTCAAATTTGAGGTTTTTCCTCGTTCATCTTCCAACTGCCATAGTGGCCCATTATGACCTACCTACGACTTCTGTACACCTCTGGTGATGTTTTCTCACGTATATCAGTCGATTCAGACACAATGGAGAGCATTTGAAGACATCGAAATTTTCCACTAACCATAGTGGCCCATTATGACCTACCTACGACTTCTGTATACCTCTGGTGATGTTTTCTCACGTATATCAGTCGATTCAGACACAATGGAGAGCATTTGAAGACATCGAAATTTTCCACTAAAAATCATATAGCCGGCATGGTCAAATTTGAGGTTTTTCCTCGTTCATCTTCCAACTGCCATAGTGGCCCATTATGACCTACCTACGACTTCTGTATACCTCTGGTGATGTTTTCTCACGTATATCAATCGATTCAGGCACAATGGAGAGCATTTGAAGACATCGAAATTTTCCACTAAAAATCATATAGGCGGCATGGTCAAATTTGAGGTTTTTCCTCGTTCATCTTCCAACTGCCATAGTGGCCCATTATGACCTACCGACGACTTCTGTACACCTCTGGTGATGTTTTCTCACGTATATCAATCGATTCAGACACAATGGAGAGCATTTGAAGACATCGAAATTTTCCACTAAAAATCATATAGCCGGCATGGTCAAATTTGAGGTTTTTCCTCGTTCATCTTCCAACTGCCATAGTGGCCCATTATGACCTACCTACGACTTCTGTACACCTCTGGTGATGTTTTCTCAAGTATATCAATCGATTCAGACACAATGGAGAGCATTTGAAGACATCGAAATTTTCCACTAAAAATCATATAGCCGGCATGGTCAAATTTGAGGTTTTTCCTCGTTCATCTTCCAACTGCCATAGTGGCCCATTATGACCTACCTACGACTTCTGTACACCTCTGGTGATGTTTTCTCACGTATATCAATCGATTCAGACACAATGGAGAGCATTTGAAGACATCGAAATTTTCCACTAACCATAGTGGCCCATTATGACCTACCTACGACTTCTGTATACCTCTGGTGATGTTTTCTCACGTATATCAGTCGATTCAGACACAATGGAGAGCATTTGAAGACATCGAAATTTTCCACTAAAAATCATATAGCCGGCATGGTCAAATTTGAGGTTTTTCCTCGTTCATCTTCCAACTGCCATAGTGGCCCATTATGACCTACCTACGACTTCTGTACACCTCTGGTGATGTTTTCTCACGTATATCAATCGATTCAGACACAATGGAGAGCATTTGAAGACATCGAAATTTTCCACTAAAAATCATATAGCCGGCATGGTCAAATTTGAGGTTTTTCCTCGTTCATCTTCCAACTGCCATAGTGGCCCATTATGACCTACCTACGACTTCTGTACACCTCTGGTGATGTTTTCTCAAGTATATCAATCGATTCAGACACAATGGAGAGCATTTGAAGGCATCGAAATTTTCCACTAAAAATCATATAGCCGGCATGGTCAAATTTGAGGTTTTTCCTCGTTCATCTTCCAACTGCCAGAGTGGCCCATTATGACCTACTTACGACTTCTGTACACCTCTGGTGATGTTTTCTCAAGTATATCAATCGATTCAGACACAATGGAGAGCATTTGAAGACATCGAAATTTTCCACTAAAAATCATATAGCCGGCATGGTCAAATTTGAGGTTTTTCCTCGTTCATCTTCCAACTGCCATAGTGGCCCATTATGACCTACCTACGACTTCTGTACACCTCTGGTGATGTTTTCTCACGTATATTAGTCGATTCAGACACAATGGAGAGCATTTGAAGACATCGAAATTTTCCACTAAAAATCATATAGCCGGCATGGTCAAATTTGAGGTTTTTCCTCGTTCATCTTCCAACTGCCATAGTGGCCCATTATGACCTACCTACGACTTCTGTACACCTCTGGTGATGTTTTCTCACGTATATCAGTCGATTCAGACACAATGGAGAGCATTTGAAGACATCGAAATTTTCCACTACCAATAGTGGCCCATTATGACCTACCTACGACTTCTGTACACCTCTGGTGATGTTTTCTCAAGTATATCAATCGATTCAGACACAATGGAGAGCATTTGAAGGCATCGAAATTTTCCACTAAAAATCATATAGCCGGCATGGTCAAATTTGAGGTTTTTCCTCGTTCATCTTCCAACTGCCATAGTGGCCCATTATGACCTACCTACGACTTCTGTACACCTCTGGTGATGTTTTCTCACGTATATTAGTCGATTCAGACACAATGGAGAGCATTTGAAGACATCGAAATTTTCCACTAAAAATCATATAGCCGGCATGGTCAAATTTGAGGTTTTTCCTCGTTCATCTTCCAACTGCCATAGTGGCCCATTATGACCTACCTACGACTTCTGTACACCTCTGGTGATGTTTTCTCACGTATATCAGTCGATTCAGACACAATGGAGAGCATTTGAAGACATCGAAATTTTCCACTAAAAATCATATAGCCGGCATGGTCAAATTTGAGGTTTTTCCTCGTTCATCTTCCAACTGCCATAGTGGCCCATTATGACCTACCTACGACTTCTGTACACCTCTGGTGATGTTTTCTCACGTATATCAGTCGATTCAGACACAATGGAGAGCATTTGAAGACATCGAAATTTTCCACTACCAATAGTGGCCCATTATAACCTACCTACGACTTCTGTATACCTCTGGTGATGTTTTCTCACGTATATCAGTCGATTCAGACACAATGGAGAGCATTTGAAGACATCGAAATTTTCCACTAAAAATCATATAGCCGGCATGGTCAAATTTGAGGTTTTTCCTCGTTCATCTTCCAAGTGCCATAGTGGCCCATTATGACCTACCTACGACTTCTGTACACCTCTGGTGATGTTTTCTCACGTATATCAATCGATTCAGACACAATGGAGAGCATTTGAAGACATCGAAATTTTCCACTAACCATAGTGGCCCATTATGACCTACCGACGACTTCTGTACACCTCTGGTGATGTTTTCTCACGTATATCAATCGATTCAGACACAATGGAGAGCATTTGAAGACATCGAAATTTTCCACTAATAATCATATAGCCGGCATGGTCAAATTTAAGGGTTTTCCTTGTTCATCTTCCAACTGCCATAGTGGCCCATTATGACCTACCTACGACTTCTGTACACCTCTGGTGATGTTTTCTCACGTATATCAATCGATTCAGAGACAATGGAGAGCATTTGAAGACATCGAAATTTTCCACTAACCATAGTGGCCCATTATGACCTACCTACGACTTCTGTATACCTCTGGTGATGTTTTCTCACGTATATCAGTCGATTCAGACACAATGGAGAGCATTTGAAGACATCGAAATTTTCCACTAAAAATCATATAGCCGGCATGGTCAAATTTGAGGTTTTTCCTCGTTCATCTTCCAACTGCCATAGTGGCCCATTATGACCTACCTACGACTTCTGTACACCTCTGGTGATGTTTTCTCACGTATATCAATCGATTCAGACACAATGGAGAGCATTTGAAGACATCGAAATTTTCCACTAAAAATCATATAGCCGGCATGGTCAAATTTGAGGTTTTTCCTCGTTCATCTTCCAACTGCCATAGTGGCCCATTATGACCTACCTACGACTTCTGTACACCTCTGGTGATGTTTTCTTACGTATATCAATCGATTCAGACACAATGGAGAGCATTTGAAGACATCGAAATTTTCCACTAATAATCATATAGCCGGCATGGTCAAATTTGAGGTTTTTCCTCGTTCATCTTCCAACTGCCATAGTGGCCCACTATGACCTACCTACGACTTCTGTACACCTCTGGTGATGTTTTCTCACGTATATCAATCGATTCAGAGACAATGGAGAGCATTTGAAGACATCGAAATTTTCCACAAAAAATCATATAGCCGGCATGGTCAAATTTGAGGTTTTTCCTCGTTCATCTTCCAACTGCCATAGTGGCCCATTATGACCTACCTACGACTTCTGTACACCTCTGGTGATGTTTTCTCAAGTATATCAATCGATTCAGACACAATGGAGAGCATTTGAAGGCATCGAAATTTTCCACTAAAAATCATATAGCCGGCATGGTCAAATTTGAGGTTTTTCCTCGTTCATCTTCCAACTGCCATAGTGGCCCATTATGACCTACCTACGACTTCTGTACACCTCTGGTGATGTTTTCTCAAGTATATCAATCGATTCAGACACAATGGAGAGCATTTGAAGACATCGAAATTTTCCACTAAAAATCATATAGCCGGCATGGTCAAATTTGAGGTTTTTCCTCGTTCATCTTCCAACTGCCATAGTGGCCCATTATGACCTACCTACGACTTCTGTACACCTCTGGTGATGTTTTCTCACGTATATTAGTCGATTCAGACACAATGGAGAGCATTTGAAGACATCGAAATTTTCCACTAAAAATCATATAGCCGGCATGGTCAAATTTGAGGTTTTTCCTCGTTCATCTTCCAACTGCCATAGTGGCCCATTATGACCTACCTACGACTTCTGTACACCTCTGGTGATGTTTTCTCACGTATATCAGTCGATTCAGACACAATGGAGAGCATTTGAAGACATCGAAATTTTCCACTACCAATAGTGGCCCATTATGACCTACCTACGACTTCTGTATACCTCTGGTGATGTTTTCTCACGTATATCAGTCGATTCAGACACAATGGAGAGCATTTGAAGACATCGAAATTTTCCACTAAAAATCATATAGCCGGCATGGTCAAATTTGAGGTTTTTCCTCGTTCATCTTCCAACTGCCATAGTGGCCCATTATGACCTACCTACGACTTCTGTACACCTCTGGTGATGTTTTCTCACGTATATCAGTCGATTCAGACACAATGGAGAGCATTTGAAGACATCGAAATTTTCCACTACCAATAGTGGCCCATTATGACCTACCTACGACTTCTGTATACCTCTGGTGATGTTTTCTCACGTATATCAGTCGATTCAGACACAATGGAGAGCATTTGAAGACATCGAAATTTTCCACTAAAAATCATATAGCCGGCATGGTCAAATTTGAGGTTTTTCCTCGTTCATCTTCCAACTGCCATAGTGGCCCATTATGACCTACCTACGACTTCTGTACACCTCTGGTGATGTTTTCTCACGTATATCAGTCGATTCAGACACAATGGAGAGCATTTGAAGACATCGAAATTTTCCACTAAAAATCATATAGCCGGCATGGTCAAATTTGAGGTTTTTCCTCGTTCATCTTCCAACTGCCATAGTGGCCCATTATGACCTACCTACGACTTCTGTACACCTCTGGTGATGTTTTCTCACGTATATCAATCGATTCAGACACATCGAAATTTTCCACTAACCATAGTGGCCCATTATGACCTACCTACGACTTCTGTATACCTCTGGTGATGTTTTCTCACGTATATCAGTCGATTCAGACACAATGGAGAGCATTTGAAGACATCGAAATTTTCCACTAAAAATCATATAGCCGGCATGGTCAAATTTGAGGTTTTTCCTCGTTCATCTTCCAACTGCCATAGTGGCCCATTATGACCTACCTACGACTTCTGTACACCTCTGGTGATGTTTTCTCACGTATATCAATCGATTCAGACACAATGGAGAGCATTTGAAGACATCGAAATTTTCCACTAAAAATCATATAGCCGGCATGGTCAAATTTGAGGTTTTTCCTCGTTCATCTTCCAACTGCCATAGTGGCCCATTATGACCTACCTACGACTTCTGTACACCTCTGGTGATGTTTTCTCACGTATATCAATCGATTCAGACACAAGGGAGAGCATTTGAAGACATCGAAATTTTCCACTAAAAATCATATAGCCGGCATAGTCAAATTTGAGGTTTTTCCTCGTTCATCTTCCAACTGCCATAGTGGCCCATTATGACCTACCGACGACTTCTGTACACCTCTGGTGATGTTTTCTCACGTATATCAATCGATTCAGACACAATGGAGAGCATTTAAAGACATCGAAATTTTCCACTAAAAATCATATAGCCGGCATGGTCAAATTTGAGGTTTTTCCTCGTTCATCTTCCAACTGCCATAGTGGCCCATTATGACCTACCTACGACTTCTGTTCACCTCTGGTGATGTTTTCTCACGTATATCAGTCGATTCAGACACAATGGAGAGCATTTGAAGACATCGAAATTTTCCACTAAAAATCATATAGCCGGCATGGTCAAATTTGAGGTTTTTCCTAGTTCATCTTCCAACTGCCATAGTGGCCCATTATGACCTACCTACGACTTCTGTACACCTCTGGTGATGTTTTCTCACGTATATCAATCGATTCAGACACAATGGAGAGCATTTGAAGACATCGAAATTTTCCACTAACCATAGTGGCCCATTATGACCTACCTACGACTTCTGTATACCTCTGGTGATGTTTTCTCACGTATATCAGTCGATTCAGACACAATGGAGAGCATTTGAAGACATCGAAATTTTCCACTAAAAATCATATAGCCGGCATGGTCAAATTTGAGGTTTTTCCTCGTTCATCTTCCAACTGCCATAGTGGCCCATTATGACCTACCTACGACTTCTGTACACCTCTGGTGATGTTTTCTCACGTATATCAATCGATTCAGACACAATGGAGAGCATTTGAAGACATCGAAATTTTCTACTAAAAATCATATAGCCGGCATGGTCAAATTTGAGGTTTTTCCTCGTTCATCTTCCAACTGCCATAGTGGCCCATTATGACCTACCTACGACTTCTGTACACCTCTGGTGATGTTTTCTCAAGTATATCAATCGATTCAGACACAATGGAGAGCATTAGAAGGCATCGAAATTTTCCACTAAAAATCATATAGCCGGCATGGTCAAATTTGAGGTTTTTCCTCGTTCATCTTCCAACTGCCAGAGTGGCCCATTATGACCTACTTACGACTTCTGTACACCTCTGGTGATGTTTTCTCAAGTATATCAATCGATTCAGACACAATGGAGAGCATTTGAAGACATCGAAATTTTCCACTAAAAATCATATAGCCGGCATGGTCAAATTTGAGGTTTTTCCTCGTTCATCTTCCAACTGCCATAGTGGCCCATTATGACCTACCTACGACTTCTGTACACCTCTGGTGATGTTTTCTCAAGTATATCAATCGATTCAGACACAATGGAGAGCATTTGAAGGCATCGAAATTTTCCACTAAAAATCATATAGCCGGCATGGTCAAATTTGAGGTTTTTCCTCGTTCATCTTCCAACTGCCATAGTGGCCCATTATGACCTACCTACGACTTCTGTACACCTCTGGTGATGTTTTCTCACGTATATTAGTCGATTCAGACACAATGGAGAGCATTTGAAGACATCGAAATTTTCCACTAAAAATCATATAGCCGGCATGGTCAAATTTGAGGTTTTTCCTCGTTCATCTTCCAAGTGCCATAGTGGCCCATTATGACCTACCTACGACTTCTGTACACCTCTGGTGATGTTTTCTCACGTATATCAATCGATTCAGACACAATGGAGAGCATTTGAAGACATCGAAATTTTCCACTAACCATAGTGGCCCATTATGACCTACCGACGACTTCTGTACACCTCTGGTGATGTTTTCTCACGTATATCAATCGATTCAGACACAATGGAGAGCATTTGAAGACATCGAAATTTTCCACTAATAATCATATAGCCGGCATGGTCAAATTTAAGGGTTTTCCTTGTTCATCTTCCAACTGCCATAGTGGCCCATTATGACCTACCTACGACTTCTGTACACCTCTGGTGATGTTTTCTCACGTATATCAATCGATTCAGAGACAATGGAGAGCATTTGAAGACATCGAAATTTTCCACTAACCATAGTGGCCCATTATGACCTACCTACGACTTCTGTATACCTCTGGTGATGTTTTCTCACGTATATCAGTCGATTCAGACACAATGGAGAGCATTTGAAGACATCGAAATTTTCCACTAAAAATCATATAGCCGGCATGGTCAAATTTGAGGTTTTTCCTCGTTCATCTTCCAACTGCCATAGTGGCCCATTATGACCTACCTACGACTTCTGTACACCTCTGGTGATGTTTTCTCACGTATATCAATCGATTCAGACACAATGGAGAGCATTTGAAGACATCGAAATTTTCCACTAAAAATCATATAGCCGGCATGGTCAAATTTGAGGTTTTTCCTCGTTCATCTTCCAACTGCCATAGTGGCCCATTATGACCTACCTACGACTTCTGTACACCTCTGGTGATGTTTTCTTACGTATATCAATCGATTCAGACACAATGGAGAGCATTTGAAGACATCGAAATTTTCCACTAATAATCATATAGCCGGCATGGTCAAATTTGAGGTTTTTCCTCGTTCATCTTCCAACTGCCATAGTGGCCCACTATGACCTACCTACGACTTCTGTACACCTCTGGTGATGTTTTCTCACGTATATCAATCGATTCAGAGACAATGGAGAGCATTTGAAGACATCGAAATTTTCCACTAAAAATCATATAGCCGGCATGGTCAAATTTGAGGTTTTTCCTCGTTCATCTTCCAACTGCCATAGTGGCCCATTATGACCTACCTACGACTTCTGTACACCTCTGGTGATGCTTTCTCAAGTATATCAATCGATTCAGACACAATGGAGAGCATTTGAAGGCATCGAAATTTTCCACTAAAAATCATATAGCCGGCATGGTCAAATTTGAGGTTTTTCCTCGTTCATCTTCCAACTGCCATAGTGGCCCATTATGACCTACCTACGACTTCTGTACACCTCTGGTGATGTTTTCTCACGTATATTAGTCGATTCAGACACAATGGAGAGCATTTGAAGACATCGAAATTTTCCACTAAAAATCATATAGCCGGCATGGTCAAATTTGAGGTTTTTCCTCGTTCATCTTCCAACTGCCATAGTGGCCCATTATGACCTACCTACGACTTCTGTACACCTCTGGTGATGTTTTCTCACGTATATCAGTCGATTCAGACACAATGGAGAGCATTTGAAGACATCGAAATTTTCCACTACCAATAGTGGCCCATTATGACCTACCTACGACTTCTGTATACCTCTGGTGATGTTTTCTCACGTATATCAGTCGATTCAGACACAATGGAGAGCATTTGAAGACATCGAAATTTTCCACTAAAAATCATATAGCCGGCATGGTCAAATTTGAGGTTTTTCCTCGTTCATCTTCCAACTGCCATAGTGGCCCATTATGACCTACCTACGACTTCTGTACACCTCTGGTGATGTTTTCTCACGTATATCAGTCGATTCAGACACAATGGAGAGCATTTGAAGACATCGAAATTTTCCACTAAAAATCATATAGCCGGCATGGTCAAATTTGAGGTTTTTCCTCGTTCATCTTCCAACTGCCATAGTGGCCCATTATGACCTACCTACGACTTCTGTACACCTCTGGTGATGTTTTCTCACGTATATCAGTCGATTCAGACACAATGGAGAGCATTTGAAGACATCGAAATTTTCCACTAACAATAGTGGCCCATTATGACCTACCTACGACTTCTGTATACCTCTGGTGATGTTTTCTCACGTATATCAGTCGATTCAGACACAATGGAGAGCATTTGAAGACATCGAAATTTTCCACTAAAAATCATATAGCCGGCATGGTCAAATTTGAGGTTTTTCCTCGTTCATCTTCCAACTGCCATAGTGGCCCACTATGACCTACCTACGACTTCTGTACACCTCTGGTGATGTTTTCTCACGTATATCAATCGATTCAGAGACAATGGAGAGCATTTGAAGACATCGAAATTTTCCACTAAAAATCATATAGCCGGCATGGTCAAATTTGAGGTTTTTCCTCGTTCATCTTCCAACTGCCATAGTGGCCCATTATGACCTACCTACGACTTCTGTACACCTCTGGTGATGCTTTCTCAAGTATATCAATCGATTCAGACACAATGGAGAGCATTTGAAGGCATCGAAATTTTCCACTAAAAATCATATAGCCGGCATGGTCAAATTTGAGGTTTTTCCTCGTTCATCTTCCAACTGCCATAGTGGCCCATTATGACCTACCTACGACTTCTGTACACCTCTGGTGATGTTTTCTCACGTATATTAGTCGATTCAGACACAATGGAGAGCATTTGAAGACATCGAAATTTTCCACTAAAAATCATATAGCCGGCATGGTCAAATTTGAGGTTTTTCCTCGTTCATCTTCCAACTGCCATAGTGGCCCATTATGACCTACCTACGACTTCTGTACACCTCTGGTGATGTTTTCTCACGTATATCAGTCGATTCAGACACATTGGAGAGCATTTGAAGACATCGAAATTTTCCACTAAGCGACTTCTGTACACCTCTGGTGATGTTTTCTCACGTATATCAGTCGATGCAGACACAATGGAGAGCATTTGAAGACATCGAAATTTTCCACTAAAAATCATATAGCCGGCATGGTCAAATTTGAGGTTTTTCCTCGTTCATCTTCCAACTGCCATAGTGGCCCATTATGACCTACCTACGACTTCTGTACACCTCTGGTGATGTTTTCTCACGTATATCAGTCGATTCAGACACAATGGAGAGCATTTGAAGACATCGAAATTTTCCACTAAAAATCATATAGCCGGCATGGTCAAATTTGAGGTTTTTCCTCGTTCATCTTCCAACTGCCATAGTGGCCCATTATGACCTACCTACGACTTCTGTACACCTCTGGTGATGTTTTCTCACGTATATCAGTCGATTCAGACACAATGGAGAGCATTTGAAGACATCGAAATTTTCCACTAACAATAGTGGCCCATTATGACCTACCTACGACTTCTGTATACCTCTGGTGATGTTTTCTCACGTATATCAGTCGATTCAGACACAATGGACAGCATTTGAAGACATCGAAATTTTCCACTAAAAATCATATAGCCGGCATGGTCAAATTTGAGGTTTTTTCTCGTTCATCTTCCAACTGCCATAGTGGCCCATTATGACCTACCTACGACTTCTGTACACCTCTGGTGATGTTTTCTCACGTATATCAATCGATTCAGACACAATGGAGAGCATTTGAAGACATCGAAATTTTCCACTAAAAATCATATAGCCGGCATGGTCAAATTTCAGGTTTTTCCTCGTTCATCTTCCAACTGCCATAGTGGCCCATTATGACCTACCTACGACTTCTGTACACCTCTGGTGATGTTTTCTCACGTATATCAGTCGATGCAGACACAATGGAGAGCATTTGAAGACATCGAAATTTTCCACTAAAAATCATATAGCCGGCATGGTCAAATTTGAGGTTTTCCTCGTTCATCTTCCAACTGCCATAGTGGCCCATTATGACCTACCTACGACTTCTGTACACCTCTGGTGATGTTTTCTCACGTATATCAATCGATTCAGACACAATGGAGAGCATTTGAAGACATCGAAATTTTCCACTAAAAATCATATAGCCGGCATGGTCAAATTTCAGGTTTTTCCTCGTTCATCTTCCAACTGCCATAGTGGCCCATTATGACCTACCTACGACTTCTGTACACCTCTGGTGATGTTTTCTCACGTATATCAATCGATTCAGACACAATGGAGAGCATTTGAAGACATCGAAATTTTCCACTAAAAATCATATAGCCGGCATGGTCAAATTTGAGGTTTTTCCTCGTTCATCTTCCAACTGCCATAGTGGCCCATTATGACCTACCTACGACTTCTGTACACCTCTGGTGATGTTTTCTCACGTATATCAGTCGATGCAGACACAATGGCGAGCATTTGAAGACATCGAAATTTTCCACTAAAAATCATATAGCCGGCATGGTCAAATTTGAGGTTTTTCCTCGTTCATCTTCCAACTGCCATAGTGGCCCATTATGACGTACCGACGACTTCTGTACGCCTCTGGTGATGTTTTCTCACGTATATCAATCGATTCAGACACAATGGAGAGCATTTGAAGACATCGAAATTTTCCACTAAAAATCATATAGCCGGCATGGTCAAATTTGAGGTTTTTCCTCGTTCATCTTCCAACTGCCATAGTGGCCCATTATGACCTACCTACGACTTCTGTACACCTCTGGTGATGTTTTCTCACGTATATCAATCGATTCAGACACAATGGAGAGCATTTGAAGACATCGAAATTTTCCACTAAAAATCATATAGCCGGCATGGTCAAATTTGAGGTTTTTCCTCGTTCATCTTCCAACTGCCATAGTGGCCCATTATGACGTACCGACGACTTCTGTACGCCTCTGGTGATGTTTTCTCACGTATATCAATCGATTCAGACACAATGGAGAGCATTTGAAGACATCGAAATTTTCCATTAAAAATCATATAGCCGGCAATGTCAAATTTGAGGTTTTTCCTCGTTCATCTTCCAACTGCCATAGTGGCCCATTATGACCTACCTACGACTTCTGTATACCTCTGGTGATGTTTTCTCACGTATATCAATCGATTCAGACACAATGGAGAACATTTGAAGACATCGAAATTTTCCACTAAAAATCATATAGCCGGCATGGTCAAATTTCAGGTTTTTCCTCGTTCATCTTCCAACTGCCATAGTGGCCCATTATGACCTACCTACGACTTCTGTACACCTCTGGTGATGTTTTCTCACGTATATCAATCGATTCAGACACAATGGAGAGCATTTGAAGACATCGAAATTTTCCACTAAAAATCATATAGCCGACATGGTAAAATTTGAGGTTTTTCCTCGTTCATCTTCCAACTACCATAGTGGCCCATTATGCCCTACCTACGACTTCTGTACACCTCTGGTGATGTTTTCTCACGTATATCAATCGATTCAGACACAATGGAGAGCATTTGAAGACATCGAAATTTTCCACTAAAAATCATATAGCCGGCATGGCCAAATTTGAGGTTTTTCCTCGTTCATCTTCCAACTGCCATAGTGGCCCATTATGACCTACCTACGACTTCTGTACACCTCTGGTGATGTTTTCTCACGTATATCAATCGATTCAGACACAATGGAGAGCATTTGACGACATCGAAATTTTCCACTAAAAATCATATTGCCGGCATGGTCAAATTTGAGGTTTTTCCTCGTTCATCTTCCAACTGCCATATTGGCCCATTATGACCTACCTACGACTTCTGTACACCTCTGGTGATGTTTTCTCACGTATATCAATCGATTCAGACACAATGGAGAGCATTTGAAGACATCGAAATTTTCCACTAAAAATCATATAGCCGGCATGGCCAAATTTGAGGTTTTTCCTCGTTCATCTTCCAACTGCCATAGTGGCCCAATATGACCTACCTACGACTTCTGTACACCTCTGGCGATGTTTTCTCACGTTTATCAATCGATGCAGACACAATGGAGAGCATTTGAAGACATCGAAATTTTCCACTAAAAATCATATAGCCGGCATGGCCAAATTTGAGGTTTTTCCTCGTTCATCTTCCAACTGCCATAGTGGCCCATTATGACCTACCTACGACTTCTGTACACCTCTGGTGATGTTTTCTCACGTATATCAATCGATTCAGACACAATGGAGAGCATTTGAAGACATCGAAATTTTCCACTAAAAATCATATAGCCGGCATGGTCAAATTTGAGGTTTTTCCTCGTTCATCTTCCAACTGCCATAGTGGCCCATTATGACCTACCGACGACTTCTGTACACCTCTGGTGATGTTTTCTCACGTATATCAATCGATTCAGAGACAATGGAGAGCATTTGAAGACATCGAAATTTTCCACTAACCATAGTGGCCCATTATGACCTACCTACGACTTCTGTATACCTCTGGTGATGTTTTCTCACGTATATCAATCGATTCAGGCACAATGGAGAGCATTTGAAGACATCGAAATTTTCCACTAACCATAGTGGCCCATTATGACCTACCTACGATTTCTGTATACCTCTGGTGATGTTTTCTCACGTATATCAGTCGATTCAGACGCAATGGAGAGCATTTGAAGACATCGAAATTTTCCACTAAAAATCATATAGCCCGCATGGTCAAATTTGAGGTTTTTCCTCGTTCATCTTCCAAGTGCCATAGTGGCCCATTATGACCTACCGACGACTTCTGTACACCTCTGGTGATGTTTTCTCACGTATATCAGTCGATGCAGACACAATGGAGAGCATTTGAAGACATCGAAATTTTCCACTAAAAATCATATAGCCGACATTGTCAAATTTGAGGTTTTTCCTCGTTCATCTTCCAACTGCCATAGTGGCCCATTATGACCTACCTACGACTTCTGTACACCTCTGGTGATGTTTTCTCACGTATATCAGTCGATGCAGACACAATGGAGAGCATTTGAAGACATCGAAATTTTCCATTAAAAATCATATAGCCGGCAATGTCAAATTTGAGGTTTTTCCTCGTTCATCTTCCAACTGCCATAGTGGCCCATTATGACCTACCTACGACTTCTGTATACCTCTGGTGATGTTTTCTCACTTATATTAGTCGATTCAGACACAATGGAGAGCATTTGAAGACATCGAAATTTTCCACTAAAAATCATATAGCCGGCATGGTCAAATTTGAGGTTTTTCCTCGTTCATCTTCCAACTGCCATAGTGGCCCATTATGACCTACCTACGACTTCTGTACACCTCTGGTGATGTTTTCTCACGTATATCAATCAATTCAGACACAATGGAGAGCATTTGAAGACATCGAAATTTTCCACTAAAAATCATACGGCATGGTCAAATTTCAGGTTTTTCCTCGTTCATCTTCCAACTGCCATAGTGGCCCATTATGACCTACCTACGACTTCTGTACACCTCTGGTGATGTTTTCTCACGTATATCAATCGATTCAGACACAATGGAGAGCATTTGAAGACATCGAAATTTTCCACTAACCATAGTGGCCCATTATGACCTACCTACGATTTCTGTATACCTCTGGTGATGTTTTCTCACGTATATCAGTCGATGCAGACACAATGGAGAGCATTTGAAGACATCGAAATTTTCCACTAAAAATCATATAGCCGGCATGGTCAAATTTGAGGTTTTTCCTCGTTCATCTTCCAACTGCCATAGTGGCCCATTATGACCTACCGACGACTTCTGTACACCTCTGGTGATGTTTTCTCACGTATATCAATCGATTCAGACACAATGGAGAGCATTTGAAGACATCGAAATTTTCCACTAAAAATCATATAGCCGGCATGGTCAAATTTGAGGTTTTTCCTCGTTCATCTTCCAACTGCCATAGTGGCCCATTATGACCTACCTACGACTTCTGTACACCTCTGGTGATGTTTTCTCACGTATATCAATCGATTCAGACACAATGGAGAGCATTTGAAGACATCGAAATTTTCCACTAAAAATCATACGGCATGGTCAAATTTCAGGTTTTTCCTCGTTCATCTTCCAACTGCCATAGTGGCCCATTATGACCTACCTACGACTTCTGTACACCTCTGGTGATGTTTTCTCACGCATATCAGTCGATTCAGACACAATGGAGAGCATTTGAAGACATCGAAATTTTCCACTAACCATAGTGGCCCATTATGACCTACCTACGACTTCTGTATACCTCTGGTGATGTTTTCTCACGTATATCAGTCGATTCAGACACAATGGAGAGCATTTGAAGACATCGAAATGTTCCATTAAAAATCATATAGCCGGCATGGTCAAATTTGAGGTTTTTCCTCGTTCATCTTCCAACTGCCATAGTGGCCCATTATGACCTACCTACGACTTCTGTACACCTCTGGTGATGTTTTCTCACGTATATCAATCGATTCAGACACAATGGAGAGCATTTGAAGACATCGAAATTTTCCACTAAAAATCATACGGCATGGTCAAATTTCAGGTTTTTCCTCGTTCATCTTCCAACTGCCATAGTGGCCCATTATGACCTACCTACGACTTCTGTACACCTCTGGTGATGTTTTCTCACGCATATCAGTCGATTCAGACACAATGGAGAGCATTTGAAGACATCGAAATTTTCCACTAACCATAGTGGCCCATTATGACCTACCTACGACTTCTGTATACCTCTGGTGATGTTTTCTCACGTATATCAGTCGATTCAGACACAATGGAGAGCATTTGAAGACATCGAAATTTTCCACTAAAAATCATATAGCCGACATTGTCAAATTTGAGGTTTTTCCTCGTTCATCTTCCAACTGTCATAGTGGCCCATTATGACCTACCGACGACTTCTGTACACCTCTGGTGATGTTTTCTCACGTATATCAGTCGATGCAGACACAATGGAGAGCATTTGAAGACATCGAAATTTTCCACTAAAAATCATATAGCCGACATTGTCAAATTTGAGGTTTTTCCTCGTTCATCTTCCAACTGCCATAGTGGCCCATTATGACCTACCTACGACTTCTGTACACCTCTGGTGATGTTTTCTCACGTATATCAGTCGATGCAGACACAATGGAGAGCATTTGAAGACATCGAAATTTTCCATTAAAAATCATATAGCCGGCAATGTCAAATTTGAGGTTTTTCCTCGTTCATCTTCCAACTGCCATAGTGGCCCATTATGACCTACCTACGACTTCTGTATACCTCTGGTGATGTTTTCTCACTTATATTAGTCGATTCAGACACAATGGAGAGCATTTGAAGACATCGAAATTTTCCACTAAAAATCATATAGCCGGCATGGTCAAATTTGAGGTTTTTCCTCGTTCATCTTCCAACTGCCATAGTGGCCCATTATGACCTACCTACGACTTCTGTACACCTCTGGTGATGTTTTCTCACGTATATCAATCAATTCAGACACAATGGAGAGCATTTGAAGACATCGAAATTTTCCACTAAAAATCATACGGCATGGTCAAATTTCAGGTTTTTCCTCGTTCATCTTCCAACTGCCATAGTGGCCCATTATGACCTACCTACGACTTCTGTACACCTCTGGTGATGTTTTCTCACGTATATCAATCGATTCAGACACAATGGAGAGCATTTGAAGACATCGAAATTTTCCACTAACCATAGTGGCCCATTATGACCTACCTACGATTTCTGTATACCTCTGGTGATGTTTTCTCACGTATATCAGTCGATGCAGACACAATGGAGAGCATTTGAAGACATCGAAATTTTCCATTAAAAATCATATAGCCGGCATGGTCAAATTTGAGGTTTTTCCTCGTTCATCTTCCAACTGCCATAGTGGCCCATTATGACCTACCGACGACTTCTGTACACCTCTGGTGATGTTTTCTCACGTATATCAATCGATTCAGACACAATGGAGAGCATTTGAAGACATCGAAATTTTCCACTAAAAATCATATAGCCGGCATGGTCAAATTTGAGGTTTTTCCTCGTTCATCTTCCAACTGCCATAGTGGCCCATTATGACCTACCGACGACTTCTGTACACCTCTGGTGATGTTTTCTCACGTATATCAATCGATTCAGACACAATGGAGAGCATTTGAAGACATCGAAATTTTCCACTAAAAATCATATAGCCGGCATGGTCAAATTTGAGGTTTTTCCTCGTTCATCTTCCAACTGCCATAGTGGCCCATTATGACCTACCTACGACTTCTGTACACCTCTGGTGATGTTTTCTCACGTATATCAATCGATTCAGACACAATGGAGAGCATTTGAAGACATCGAAATTTTCCACTAAAAATCATACGGCATGGTCAAATTTCAGGTTTTTCCTCGTTCATCTTCCAACTGCCATAGTGGCCCATTATGACCTACCTACGACTTCTGTACACCTCTGGTGATGTTTTCTCACGCATATCAGTCGATTCAGACACAATGGAGAGCATTTGAAGACATCGAAATTTTCCACTAACCATAGTGGCCCATTATGACCTACCTACGACTTCTGTATACCTCTGGTGATGTTTTCTCACGTATATCAGTCGATTCAGACACAATGGAGAGCATTTGAAGACATCGAAATGTTCCATTAAAAATCATATAGCCGGCATGGTCAAATTTGAGGTTTTTCCTCGTTCATCTTCCAACTGCCATAGTGGCCCATTATGACCTACCTACGACTTCTGTACACCTCTGGTGATGTTTTCTCACGTATATCAATCGATTCAGACACAATGGAGAGCATTTGAAGACATCGAAATTTTCCACTAAAAATCATATAGCCGACATTGTCAAATTTGAGGTTTTTCCTCGTTCATCTTCCAACTGTCATAGTGGCCCATTATGACCTACCGACGACTTCTGTACACCTCTGGTGATGTTTTCTCACGTATATCAATCGATTCAGACACAATGGAGAGCATTTGAAGACATCGAAATTTTCCACTAAAAATCATATAGCCGGCATGGTCAAATTTGAGGTTTTTCCTCGTTCATCTTCCAACTGCCATAGTGGCCCATTATGACCTACTGACGACTTCTGTACACCTCTGGTGATGTTTTCGCACGTATATCAATCGATTCAGACACAATGGAGAGCATTTGAAGACATCGAAATTTTCCACTAAAAATCATATAGCCGGCATGGTCAAATTTGAGGTTTTTCCTCGTTCATCTTCCAACTGCCATAGTGGCCCATTATGACCTACCGACGACTTCTGTACACCTCTGGTGATGTTTTCTCACGTATATCAATCGATTCAGACACAATGGAGAGCATTTGAAGACATCGAAATTTTCCACTAAAAATCATATAGCCGGCATGGTTAAATTTGAGGTTTTTCCTCGTTCATCTTCCAACTGCCATAGTGGCCCATTATGGCCTACCTACGACTTCTGTACACATCTGGTGATGTTTTCTCACGTATATCAATCGATTCAGACACAATGGAGAGCATTTGAAGACATCGAAATTTTCCACTAAAAATCATATAGCCGGCATGGTCAAATTTGAGGTTTTTCCTCGTTCATCTTCCAACTGCCATAGTGGCCCATTATGACCCACCTACGACTTCTGTTCACCTCTGGTGATGTTTTCTCACGTATATCAATCGATTCAGACACAATGGAGAGCATTTGAAGACATCGAAATTTTCCACTAAAAATCATATAGCCGGCATGGTCAAATTTGAGGTTTTTCCTCGTTCATCTTCCAAGTGCCATAGTGGCCCATTATGACCTACCGACGACTTCTGTACACCTCTGGTGATGTTTTCTCACGTATATCAGTCGATGCAGACACAATGGAGAGCATTTGAAGACATCGAAATTTTCCATTAAAAATCATATAGCCGGCATGGTCAAATTTGAGGTTTTTCCTCGTTCATCTTCCAACTGCCATAGTGGCCCATTATGACCTACCTACGACTTCTGTACACCTCTGGTGATGTTTTCTCACGTATATCAATCGATTCAGACACAATGGAGAGCATTTGAAGACATCGAAATTTTCCACTAAAAATCATATAGCCGACATTGTCAAATTTGAGGTTTTTCCTCGTTCATCTTCCAACTGCCATAGTGGCCCATTATGACCTACCGACGACTTCTGTACACCTCTGGTGATGTTTTCTCACGTATATCAATCGATTCAGACACAATGGAGAGCATTTGAAGACATCGAAATTTTCCACTAAAAATCATATAGCCGGCATGGTCAAATTTGAGGTTTTTCCTCGTTCATCTTCCAAGTGCCATAGTGGCCCATTATGACCTACCGACGACTTCTGTACACCTCTGGTGATGTTTTCTCACGTATATCAATCGATTCAGACACAATGGAGAGCATTTGAAGACATCGAAATTTTCCACTAAAAATCATATAGCCGGCATGGTCAAATTTGAGGTTTTTCCTCGTTCATCTTCCAAGTGCCATAGTGGCCCATTATGACCTACCGACGACTTCTGTACACCTCTGGTGATGTTTTCTCACGTATATCAGTCGATGCAGACACAATGGAGAGCATTTGAAGACATCGAAATTTTCCATTAAAAATCATATAGCCGGCATGGTCAAATTTGAGGTTTTTCCTCGTTCATCTTCCAACTGCCATAGTGGCCCATTATGACCTACCTACGACTTCTGTACACCTCTGGTGATGTTTTCTCACGTATATCAATCGATTCAGACACAATGGAGAGCATTTGAAGACATCGAAATTTTCCACTAAAAATCATATAGCCGGCATGGTCAAATTTGAGGTTTTTCCTCGTTCATCTTCCAAGTGCCATAGTGGCCCATTATGACCTACCGACGACTTCTGTACACCTCTGGTGATGTTTTCTCACGTATATCAATCGATTCAGACACAATGGAGAGCATTTGAAGACATCGAAATTTTCCACTAAAAATCATATAGCCGGCATGGTCAAATTTGAGGTTTTTCCTCGTTCATCTTCCAACTGCCATAGTGGCCCATTATGACCTACCTACGACTTCTGTACACCTCTGGTGATGTTTTCTCACGTATATCAATCGATTCAGACACAATGGAGAGCATTTGAAGACATCGAAATTTTCCACTAAAAATCATGAAGAGCATTCGAAGACATCGAAATTTTCCACTAAAAATCATATAGCCGGCATGGTCAAATTTGAGGTTTTTCCTCGTTCATCTTCCAACTGCCATAGTGGCCCATTATGACCTACCTACGACTTCTGTACACCTCTGGTGATGTTTTCTCACGTATATCAATCGATTCAGACACAATGGAGAGCATTTGAAGACATCGAAATTTTCCACTAAAAATCATGAAGAGCATTCGAAGACATCGAAATTTTCCACTAAAAATCATATAGCCGGCATGGTCAAATTTGAGGTTTTTCCTCGTTCATCTTCCAACTGCCATAGTGGCCCATTATGACCTACCTACGACTTCTGTACACCTCTGGTGATGTTTTCTCACGTATATCAATCGATTCAGACACAATGGAGAGCATTTGAAGACATCGAAATTTTCCACTAAAAATCATGAAGAGCATTCGAAGACATCGAAATTTTCCACTAAAAATCATATAGCCGACATTGTCAAATTTGAGGTTTTTCCTCGTTCATCTTCCAACTGTCATAGTGGCCCATTATGACCTACCGACGACTTCTGTACACCTCTGGTGATGTTTTCTCACGTATATCAGTCGATTCAGACACAATGGAGAGCATTTGAAGACATCGAAATTTTCCACTAAAAATCATATAGCCGGCATGGTCAAATTTGAGGTTTTTCCTCGTTCATCTTCCAACTGCCATAGTGGCCCATTATGACCTACCTACGACTTCTGTACACCTCTGGTGATGTTTTCTCACGTATATCAATCGATTCAGACACAATGGAGAGCATTTGAAGACATCGAAATTTTCCACTAAAAATCATGAAGAGCATTCGAAGACATCGAAATTTTCCACTAAAAATCATATAGCCGGCATGGTCAAATTTGAGGTTTTTCCTCGTTCATCTTCCAACTGCCATAGTGGCCCATTATGACCTACCTACGACTTCTGTACACCTCTGGTGATGTTTTCGCACGTATATCAATCGATTCAGACACAATGGAGAGCATTTGAAGACATCGAAATACTAAAAATCATATAGCCGGCATGGTCAAATTTGAGGTTTTTCCTCGTTCATCTTCCAAGTGCCATAGTGGCCCATTATGACCTACCGACGACTTCTGTACACCTCTGGTGATGTTTTCTCACGTATATCAGTCGATGCAGACACAATGGAGAGCATTTGAAGACATCGAAATTTTCCATTAAAAATCATATAGCCGGCATGGTCAAATTTGAGGTTTTTCCTCGTTCATCTTCCAACTGCCATAGTGGCCCATTATGACCTACCTACGACTTCTGTACACCTCTGGTGATGTTTTCTCACGTATATCAATCGATTCAGACACAATGGAGAGCATTTGAAGACATCGAAATTTTCCACTAAAAATCATACGGCATTGTCAAATTTCAGGTTTTTCCTCGTTCATCTTCCAACTGCCATAGTGGCCCATTATGACCTACCTACGACTTCTGTACACCTCTGGTGATGTTTTCTCACGTATATCAATCGATTCAGACACAATGGAGAGCATTTGAAGACATCGAAATTTTCCACTAAAAATCATGAAGAGCATTCGAAGACATCGAAATTTTCCACTAAAAATCATATAGCCGGCATGGTCAAATTTGAGGTTTTTCCTCGTTCATCTTCCAACTGCCATAGTGGCCCATTATGACCTACCGACGACTTCTGTACACCTCTGGTGATGTTTTCTCACGTATATCAATCGATTCAGACACAATGGAGAGCATTTGAAGACATCGAAATTTTCCACTAAAAATCATGAAGAGCATTCGAAGACATCGAAATTTTCCACTAAAAATCATATAGCCGACATTGTCAAATTTGAGGTTTTTCCTCGTTCATCTTCCAACTGTCATAGTGGCCCATTATGACCTACCGACGACTTCTGTACACCTCTGGTGATGTTTTCTCACGTATATCAATCGATTCAGACACAATGGAGAGCATTTGAAGACATCGAAATTTTCCACTAAAAATCATGAAGAGCATTCGAAGACATCGAAATTTTCCACTAAAAATCATATAGCCGACATTGTCAAATTTGAGGTTTTTCCTCGTTCATCTTCCAACTGTCATAGTGGCCCATTATGACCTACCGACGACTTCTGTACACCTCTGGTGATGTTTTCTCACGTATATCAATCGATTCAGACACAATGGAGAGCATTTGAAGACATCGAAATTTTCCACTAAAAATCATATAGCCGGCATGGTCAAATTTGAGGTTTTTCCTCGTTCATCTTCCAACTGCCATAGTGGCCCATTATGACCTACCTACGACTTCTGTACACCTCTGGTGATGTTTTCTCACGTATATCAATCGATTCAGACACAATGGAGAGCATTTGAAGACATCGAAATTTTCCACTAAAAATCATGAAGAGCATTCGAAGACATCGAAATTTTCCACTAAAAATCATATAGCCGGCATGGTCAAATTTGAGGTTTTTCCTCGTTCATCTTCCAACTGCCATAGTGGCCCATTATGACCTACCTACGACTTCTGTACACCTCTGGTGATGTTTTCGCACGTATATCAATCGATTCAGACACAATGGAGAGCATTTGAAGACATCGAAATACTAAAAATCATATAGCCGGCATGGTCAAATTTGAGGTTTTTCCTCGTTCATCTTCCAAGTGCCATAGTGGCCCATTATGACCTACCGACGACTTCTGTACACCTCTGGTGATGTTTTCTCACGTATATCAGTCGATGCAGACACAATGGAGAGCATTTGAAGACATCGAAATTTTCCATTAAAAATCATATAGCCGGCATGGTCAAATTTGAGGTTTTTCCTCGTTCATCTTCCAACTGCCATAGTGGCCCATTATGACCTACCTACGACTTCTGTACACCTCTGGTGATGTTTTCTCACGTATATCAATCGATTCAGACACAATGGAGAGCATTTGAAGACATCGAAATTTTCCACTAAAAATCATACGGCATTGTCAAATTTCAGGTTTTTCCTCGTTCATCTTCCAACTGCCATAGTGGCCCATTATGACCTACCTACGACTTCTGTACACCTCTGGTGATGTTTTCTCACGTATATCAATCGATTCAGACACAATGGAGAGCATTTGAAGACATCGAAATTTTCCACTAAAAATCATGAAGAGCATTCGAAGACATCGAAATTTTCCACTAAAAATCATATAGCCGGCATGGTCAAATTTGAGGTTTTTCCTCGTTCATCTTCCAACTGCCATAGTGGCCCATTATGACCTACCTACGACTTCTGTACACCTCTGGTGATGTTTTCTCACGTATATCAATCGATTCAGACACAATGGAGAGCATTTGAAGACATCGAAATTTTCCACTAAAAATCATGAAGAGCATTCGAAGACATCGAAATTTTCCACTAAAAATCATATAGCCGACATTGTCAAATTTGAGGTTTTTCCTCGTTCATCTTCCAACTGTCATAGTGGCCCATTATGACCTACCGACGACTTCTGTACACCTCTGGTGATGTTTTCTCACGTATATCAATCGATTCAGACACAATGGAGAGCATTTGAAGACATCGAAATTTTCCACTAAAAATCATATAGCCGGCATGGTCAAATTTGAGGTTTTTCCTCGTTCATCTTCCAACTGCCATAGTGGCCCATTATGACCTACCTACGACTTCTGTACACCTCTGGTGATGTTTTCTCACGTATATCAATCGATTCAGACACAATGGAGAGCATTTGAAGACATCGAAATTTTCCACTAAAAATCATGAAGAGCATTCGAAGACATCGAAATTTTCCACTAAAAATCATATAGCCGGCATGGTCAAATTTGAGGTTTTTCCTCGTTCATCTTCCAACTGCCATAGTGGCCCATTATGACCTACCTACGACTTCTGTACACCTCTGGTGATGTTTTCGCACGTATATCAATCGATTCAGACACAATGGAGAGCATTTGAAGACATCGAAATACTAAAAATCATATAGCCGGCATGGTCAAATTTGAGGTTTTTCCTCGTTCATCTTCCAGCTGCCATAGTGGCCCATTATGACCTACCTACGACTTCTGTACACCTCTGGTGATGTTTTCTCACGTATATCAATCGATTCAGACACAATGGAGAGCATTTGAAGACATCGAAATTTTCCACTAAAAATCATATAGCCGACATTGTCAAATTTGAGGTTTTTCCTCGTTCATCTTCCAACTGCCATAGTGGCCCATTATGACCTACCGACGACTTCTGTACACCTCTGGTGATGTTTTCTCACGTATATCAATCGATTCAGACACAATGGAGAGCATTTGAAGACATCGAAATTTTCCACTAAAAATCATATAGCCGGCATGGTCAAATTTGAGGTTTTTCCTCGTTCATCTTCCAAGTGCCATAGTGGTCCATTATGACCTACCGACGACTTCTGTACACCTCTGGTGATGTTTTCTCACGTATATCAATCGATTCAGACACAATGAAGAGCATTTGAAGACATCGAAATTTTCCACTAAAAATCATATAGCCGACATGGTCAAATTTGAGGTTTTTCCTCGTTCATCTTCCATCTGCCATAGTGGCCCATTATGACCTACCTACGACTTCTGTACACCTCTGGTGATGTTTTCTCACGTATATCAATCGATTCAGACACAATGGAGAGCATTTGAAGACATCGAAATTTTCCACTAAAAATCATATAGCCGGCGTGGTCAAATTTGAGGTTTTTCCTCGTTCATCTTCCAAGTGCCATAGTGGCCCATTATGACCTACCGACGACTTCTGTACACCTCTGGTGATGTTTTCTCACGTATATCAATCGATTCAGACACAATGGAGAGCATTTGAAGACATCGAAATTTTCCACTAAAAATCATATAGCCGGCATGGTCAAATTTGAGGTTTTTCCTCGTTCATCTTCCAACTGCCATAGTGGCCCATTATGACCTACCTACGACTTCTGTACACCTCTGGTGATGTTTCTCACGTATATCAGTCGATGCAGACACAATGGAGAGCATTTGAAGACATCGAAATTTTCCATTAAAAATCATATAGCCGGCATGGTCAAATTTGAGGTTTTTCCTCGTTCATCTTCCAACTGCCATAGTGGCCCATTATGACCTACCTACGACTTCTGTACACCTCTGGTGATGTTTTCTCACGTATATCAATCGATTCAGACACAATGGAGAGCATTTGAAGACATCGAAATTTTCCACTAAAAATCATATAGCCGACATTGTCAAATTTGAGGTTTTTCCTCGTTCATCTTCCAACTGCCATAGTGGCCCATTATGACCTACCGACGACTTCTGTACACCTCTGGTGATGTTTTCTCACGTATATCAATCGATTCAGACACAATGGAGAGCATTTGAAGACATCGAAATTTTCCACTAAAAATCATATAGCCGGCATGGTCAAATTTGAGGTTTTTCCTCGTTCATCTTCCAAGTGCCATAGTGGCCCATTATGACCTACCGACGACTTCTGTACACCTCTGGTGATGTTTTCTCACGTATATCAATCGATTCAGACACAATGAAGAGCATTTGAAGACATCGAAATTTTCCACTAAAAATCATATAGCCGACATGGTCAAATTTGAGGTTTTTCCTCGTTCATCTTCCAACTGCCATAGTGGCCCATTATGACCTACCTACGACTTCTGTACACCTCTGGTGATGTTTTCTCACGTATATCAGTCGATGCAGACACAATGGAGAGCATTTGAAGACATCGAAATTTTCTATTAAAAATCATATAGCCGGCATGGTCAAATTTGAGGTTTTTCCTCGTTCATCTTCCAACTGCCATAGTGGCCCATTATGACCTACCTACGACTTCTGTACACCTCTGGTGATGTTTTCTCACGTATATCAATCGATTCAGACACAATGGAGAGCATTTGAAGACATCGAAATTTTCCACTAAAAATCATATAGCCGGCATGGTCAAATTTGAGGTTTTTCCTCGTTCATCTTCCAAGTGCCATAGTGGCCCATTATGACCTACCGACGACTTCTGTACACCTCTGGTGATGTTTTCTCACGTATATCAATCGATTCAGACACAATGGAGAGCATTTGAAGACATCGAAATTTTCCACTAAAAATCATATAGCCGGCATGGTCAAATTTGAGGTTTTTCCTCGTTCATCTTCCAACTGCCATAGTGGCCCATTATGACCTACCTACGACTTCTGTACACCTCTGGTGATGTTTTCTCACGTATATCAGTCGATGCAGACACAATGGAGAGCATTTGAAGACATCGAAATTTTCCATTAAAAATCATATAGCCGGCATGGTCAAATTTGAGGTTTTTCCTCGTTCATCTTCCAACTGCCATAGTGGCCCATTATGACCTACCGACGACTTCTGTACACCTCTGGTGATGTTTTCTCACGTATATCAGTCGATGCAGACACAATGGAGAGCATTTGAAGACATCGAAATTTTCCATTAAAAATCATATAGCCGGCATGGTCAAATTTGAGGTTTTTCCTCGTTCATCTTCCAACTGCCATAGTGGCCCATTATGACCTACCGACGACTTCTGTACACCTCTGGTGATGTTTTCTCACGTATATCAATCGATTCAGACACAATGGAGAGCATTTGAAGACATCGAAATTTTCCACTAAAAATGGTCAAATTTGAGGCTTTTCCTCGTTCATCTTCCAACTGCCATAGTGGCCCATTATGACCTACCGACGACTTCTGTACGCCTCTGGTGATGTTTTCTCACGTATATCAATCGATTCAGACACAATGGAGAGCATTTGAAGACATCGAAATTTTCCACTAAAAATCGTATAGCCGGCATGGTCAAATTTGAGGTTTTGCCTCGTTCTTCTTCCAGCTGCCATAGTGGCCCAATATGACCTACCTACGACTTCTGTACACCTCTGGCGATGTTGTCTCACGTGTATCCATCGAACCAGACACACTTTAGTGAATTTGGCGACATCGAAATTTTCCACTAAAAATCGTATAGCCGGCATGGTCTCAATGGTCAAATTTGAGGTTTTTCCTCGTTATTCTTCCAACTGCTATAGTGGCCCAATATGACCTACCTACGACTTCTGTACACCTCTGGCGATGTTGTCTCACGTGTATCCATCGAATCAGGCACACTAGAGTGAATTTGGCGACATGGAAATTGTCAACTAAAAATCGCATAGCCGGCTTGGTCTCAATGGTCAAATTTGAGGTTTTTCCTCGTTATTCTTCCAACTGCCATAGTGGCCCAATATGACCTACCTACGACTTCTGTACACCTCTGGCGATGTTGTGTCACGTGTATCCATCGAATCAGATACACTGGAGTGCATTTGGAGACATCAACATTTTCCACTAAAAATCGTATAGCCGGCGTGGTCAATTTTAAGGTTTTTCCTCGTTATTCTTCCAACTGCCATAGTGGCCCAATATAACCTACCTACGACTTCTGTACACCTCTGGCTATGTTGTCTCACGTGTATCCATCGAATCAGACACACTGGAGTGAATTTGGCGACATCGAAATTTTCCACTAAAAATCGTATAGCCGCCATGGTCAAATTTGAGGTTTTGCCTCGTTCTTCTTCCAGCTGCCATAGTTTCCCAATATGACCTACCTACGACTTCTGTACACCCCTGGCGATGTTGCCTCACGTGTATCCATCGAATCAGACACACTGGAGTGAATTTGGCGACATCGAAATTTTCCACTAAAAATCGTATAGCCGGCATGGTCAAATTTGAGGTTTTGCCTCGTTCTTCTTCCAGCTGCCATAGTGGCCCAATATGACCTACCTACGACTTCTGTACACCTCTGGCAATGTTGTCTCATGTGTATCCATCGAATCAGGCACACTGGAGTGAATTTGGCGACATCGAAATTTTCCACTAAAAATCGTATAGCCGGCATGGTCTCAATGGTCAAATTTGAGGTTTTGCCTCGTTCTTCTTCCAGCTGCCATAGTGGCCCAATATGACCTACCTACGACTTCTGTACACCTCTGGCGTTGTTGCCTCACGTGTATCCATCGAATCAGACACACTGGAGTGAATTTGGCGACATCGAAATTTTCCACTAAAAATCGTATAGCCGGCATGGTCAAATTTGAGGTTTTGCCTCGTTCTTCTTCCAGCTGTCATAGTGGCCCAATATGACCTACCTACGACTTCTGTACACCTCTGGCGATGTTGTCTCACGTGTATCCATCGAATCAGACACACTGGAGTGCATTTGGAGACATCGAAATTTTCCACTAAAAATCGTATAGCAGGCATGGTCAAATTTGAGGTTTTTCCTCGTTCATCTTCCAAGTGCCATAGTGGCCCATTATGACCTACCGACGACTTCTGTACACCTCTGGTGATGTTTTCTCACGTATATCAATCGATTCAGACACAATGGAGAGCATTTGAAGACATCGAAATTTTCCACTAAAAATCATATAGCCGGCATGGTCAAATTTGAGGTTTTTCCTCGTTCATCTTCCAACTGCCATAGTGGCCCATTATGACCTACCTACGACTTCTGTACACCTCTGGTGATGTTTTCTCACGTATATCAGTCGATGCAGACACAATGGAGAGCATTTGAAGACATCGAAATTTTCCATTAAAAATCATATAGCCGGCATGGTCAAATTTGAGGTTTTTCCTCGTTCATCTTCCAACTGCCATAGTGGCCCATTATGACCTACCGACGACTTCTGTACACCTCTGGTGATGTTTTCTCACGTATATCAGTCGATGCAGACACAATGGAGAGCATTTGAAGACATCGAAATTTTCCATTAAAAATCATATAGCCGGCATGGTCAAATTTGAGGTTTTTCCTCGTTCATCTTCCAACTGCCATAGTGGCCCATTATGACCTACCGACGACTTCTGTACACCTCTGGTGATGTTTTCTCACGTATATCAATCGATTCAGACACAATGGAGAGCATTTGAAGACATCGAAATTTTCCACTAAAAATGGTCAAATTTGAGGCTTTTCCTCGTTCATCTTCCAACTGCCATAGTGGCCCATTATGACCTACCGACGACTTCTGTACGCCTCTGGTGATGTTTTCTCACGTATATCAATCGATTCAGACACAATGGAGAGCATTTGAAGACATCGAAATTTTCCACTAAAAATCGTATAGCCGACATTGTCAAATTTGAGGTTTTTCCTCGTTCATCTTCCAACTGCCATAGTGGCCCATTATGACCTACCTACGACTTCTGTACACCTCTGGTGATGTTTTCTCACGTATATCAATCGATTCAGACACAATGGAGAGCATTTGAAGACATCGACATTTTCCACTAAAAATCGTATAGCCGGCATGGTCAAATTTGAGGTTTTGCCTCGTTCTTCTTCCAGCTGCCATAGTGGCCCAATATGACCTACCTACGACTTCTGTACACCTCTGGCAATGTTGTCTCATGTGTATCCATCGAATCAGGCACACTGGAGTGAATTTGGCGACATCGAAATTTTCCACTAAAAATCGTATAGCCGGCATGGTCTCAATGGTCAAATTTGAGGTTTTGCCTCGTTCTTCTTCCAGCTGCCATAGTGGCCCAATATGACCTACCTACGACTTCTGTACACCTCTGGCGTTGTTGCCTCACGTGTATCCATCGAATCAGACACACTGGAGTGAATTTGGCGACATCGAAATTTTCCACTAAAAATCGTATAGCCGGCATGGTCAAATTTGAGGTTTTGCCTCGTTCTTCTTCCAGCTGTCATAGTGGCCCAATATGACCTACCTACGACTTCTGTACACCTCTGGCGATGTTGTCTCACGTGTATCCATCGAATCAGACACACTGGAGTGCATTTGGCGACATCGAAATTTTCCACTAAAAATCGTATAGCCGGCATGGTCAAATTTGAGGTTTTGCCTCGTTCTTCTTCCAGCTGCCATAGTGGCCCAATATGACCTACCTACGACTTCTGTACACCTCTGGCGATGTTGTCTCACGTGTATCCATCGAACCAGACACACTTTAGTGAATTTGGCGACATCGAAATTTTCCACTAAAAATCGTATAGCCGGCATGGTCTCAATGGTCAAATTTGAGGTTTTTCCTCGTTATTCTTCCAACTGCTATAGTGGCCCAATATGACCTACCTACGACTTCTGTACACCTCTGGCGATGTTGTCTCACGTGTATCCATCGAATCAGGCACACTAGAGTGAATTTGGCGACATGGAAATTGTCAACTAAAAATCGCATAGCCGGCTTGGTCTCAATGGTCAAATTTGAGGTTTTTCCTCGTTATTCTTCCAACTGCCATAGTGGCCCAATATGACCTACCTACGACTTCTGTACACCTCTGGCGATGTTGTGTCACGTGTATCCATCGAATCAGATACACTGGAGTGCATTTGGAGACATCAACATTTTCCACTAAAAATCGTATAGCCGGCGTGGTCAATTTTAAGGTTTTTCCTCGTTATTCTTCCAACTGCCATAGTGGCCCAATATAACCTACCTACGACTTCTGTACACCTCTGGCTATGTTGTCTCACGTGTATCCATCGAATCAGACACACTGGAGTGAATTTGGCGACATCGAAATTTTCCACTAAAAATCGTATAGCCGCCATGGTCAAATTTGAGGTTTTGCCTCGTTCTTCTTCCAGCTGCCATAGTTTCCCAATATGACCTACCTACGACTTCTGTACACCCCTGGCGATGTTGCCTCACGTGTATCCATCGAATCAGACACACTGGAGTGAATTTGGCGACATCGAAATTTTCCACTAAAAATCGTATAGCCGGCATGGTCAAATTTGAGGTTTTGCCTCGTTCTTCTTCCAGCTGCCATAGTGGCCCAATATGACCTACCTACGACTTCTGTACACCTCTGGCAATGTTGTCTCATGTGTATCCATCGAATCAGGCACACTGGAGTGAATTTGGCGACATCGAAATTTTCCACTAAAAATCGTATAGCCGGCATGGTCTCAATGGTCAAATTTGAGGTTTTGCCTCGTTCTTCTTCCAGCTGCCATAGTGGCCCAATATGACCTACCTACGACTTCTGTACACCTCTGGCGTTGTTGCCTCACGTGTATCCATCGAATCAGACACACTGGAGTGAATTTGGCGACATCGAAATTTTCCACTAAAAATCGTATAGCCGGCATGGTCAAATTTGAGGTTTTGCCTCGTTCTTCTTCCAGCTGTCATAGTGGCCCAATATGACCTACCTACGACTTCTGTACACCTCTGGCGATGTTGTCTCACGTGTATCCATCGAATCAGACACACTGGAGTGCATTTGGAGACATCGAAATTTTCCACTAAAAATCGTATAGCAGGCATGGTCAAATTTGAGGTTTTTTCTCGTTATTCTTCCAACTGCCATAGTGGCCCAATATGACCTACCTACGACTTCTGTACACCTCTGGCGATGTTGACTCACGTGTATCCATCGAATCAGACACACTGGAGTGAATTTGGCGACATCGAAATTTTCCACTAAAAATCGTATAGCCGGCATGGTCTCAATGGTCAAATTTGAGGTTTTTCCTCGTTATTCTTCCAACTGCCATAGTGGCCCAATATGACCTACCTACGACTTCTGTACACCTCTGGCGATGTTGTCTCACGTGTATCCATCGAATCAGACACACTGGAGTGCATTTGGAGACATCGAAATTTTCCACTAAAAATCGTATAGCCGGCATGGTCTCAATGGTCAAATTTGAGGTTTTTCCTCGTTATTCTTCCAACTGCCATAGTGGCCCAATATGACCTACCTACGACTTCTGTACACCTCTGGCGTTGTTGACTCACGTGTATCCATCGAATCAGACACACTGGAGTGAACTTGGCGACATCGAAATTTTCCACTAAAAATCGTATAGCCGGCGTGGTCTCAATGGTCAAATTTGAGGTTTTTCCTCGTTATTCTTCCAACTGCCATAGTGGCCCAATATGACCTACCTACGACTTCTGTACACCTCTGGCGATGTTGTCTCACGTGTATCCATCGAATCAGACACACTGGAGTGCATTTGGAGACATCGAAATTTTCCACTAAAAATCGTATAGCCGGCATGGTCAAATTTGAGGTTTTTTCTCGTTATTCTTCCAACTGCCATAGTGGCCCAATATGACCTACCTACGACTTCTGTACACCTCTGGCGATGTTGACTCACGTGTATCCATCGAATCAGACACACTGGAGTGAATTTGGCGACATCGAAATTTTCCACTAAAAATCGTATAGCCGGCATGGTCTCAATGGTCAAATTTGAGGTTTTTCCTCGTTATTCTTCCAACTGCCATAGTGGCCCAATATGACCTACCTACGACTTCTGTACACCTCTGGCGTTGTTGCCTCACGTGTATCCATCGAATCAGACGCACTGGAGTGAATTTGGCGACATCGAAATTTTCCACTAAAAATCGTATAGCCGGCATGGTCAAATTTGAGGTTTTGCCTCGTTCTTCTTCCAGCTGTCATAGTGGCCCAATATGACCTACCTACGACTTCTGTACACCTCTGGCGATGTTGACTCACGTGTATCCATCGAATCAGACACACTGGAGTGAATTTGGCGACATCGAAATTTTCCACTAAAAATCGTATAGCCGGCATGGTCAAATTTGAGGTTTTGCCTCGTTCTTCTTCCAACTGCCATAGTGCCCCAATATGACCTACCTACGACTTCTGTATACCTCTGGCGATGTTGTCTCACGTGTATCCATTGAATCAGACACACTGGAGTGCATTTGGAGACATCGAAATTTTCCACTAAAAATCGTATAGCCGCCATGGTCAAATTTGAGGTTTTGCCTCGTTCTTCTTCCAGCTGCCATAGTGGCCCAATATGACCTACCTACGACTTCTGTACACCTCTGGTGATGTTGTATCACGTGTATCCATCGAATCAGGCACACTGGAATGAATTTGGCGACATGGAAATTTTCCACTAAAAATCGTATAGCCGGCATGGTCTCAATGGTCAAATTTGAGGTTTTTCCTCGTTATTCTTCCAACTGCCATAGTGGCCCATGGCATGGTCTCAATGGTCAAATTTGAGGTTTTTTCTCGTTATTCTTCCAACTGCCATAGTGGCCCAATATGACCTACCTACGACTTCTGTACACCTCTGGCGATGTTGTCTCACGTGTATCCATCGAATCAGACACACTGGAGTGAATTTGGCGACATCGAAATTTTCCACTAAAAATCGTATAGCCGGCATGGTCTCAATGGTCAAATTTGAGGTTTTTTCTCGTTATTCTTCCAACTGCCATAGTGGCCCAATATGACCTACCTACGACTTCTGTACACCTCTGGCGATGTTGTCTCACGTGTATCCATCGAATCAGACACACTGGAGTGAATTTGGCGACATCGAAATTTTCCACTAAAAATCGTATAGCCGGCATGGTGACATTTGAGGTTTTGCCTCGTTCTTCTTCCAGCTGCCATAGTGGCCCAATATGACCTACCTACGACCTCTGGCGATGTTGTCTCACGTGTATCCATCAAATCAGACACACTGGAGTGCATTTGGAGACATCGAAATTTTCCACTAAAAATCGTATAACCGGCATGGTCAAATTTGATTTTTTGCCTCGTTCTTCTTCCAGCTGCCATAGTGGCCCAATATGACCTACCTACGACTTCTGTACACCTCTGGCGATGTTGTCTCACGTGTATCCATCGAATCAGACACACTGGAGTGAATTTGGCGACATCGAAATTTTCCACTAAAAATCGTATAGCCGGCATGGTCAAATTTGAGGTTTTGCCACGTTCTTCTTCCAGCTGCCATAGTGGCCCAATATGACCTACCTACGACTTCTGGACACCTCTGGCGGTGTTGTCTCACGTGTATCCATCGAATCAGACACACTGGAGTGCATTTGGAGACATCGAAATTTTCCACTAAAAATCGTATAACCGGCATGGTCAAATTTGAAGTTTTTTCTCGTTCTTCTTCCAACTGCCATAGTGGCCCAATATGACCTACCTACGACTTCTGTACACCTCTGGCGATGTTGTCTCACGTGTATCCATCGAATCAGACACACTGGAGTGAATTTGGCGACATCGAAATTTTCCACTAAAAATCGTATAGCTGGCATGGTCAAATTTGAGGTTTTGCCTCGTTCATCTTCCAGCTGCCATAGTGGCCCAATATGACCTACCTACGACTTCTGTACACCTCTGGCGATGTTGTCTCACGTGTATCCATCGAATCAGACACACTGGAGTGAATTTGGCGACATCGAAATTTTCTACTAAAAATCGTATAGCCGGCATGGTCAAATTTGAGGTTTTTCCTCGTTCTTCTTCCAGCTGCCATAGTGGCCCAATATGACCTACCTACGACTTCTGGACACCTCTGGCGGTGTTGTCTTACGTGTATCCATCGAATCAGACACACTGGAGTGAATTTAACGACATCGAAATTTTCCACTAAAAATCGTATAGCCGGCATGGTCAAATTTGAGGTTTTGACTCGTTCTTCTTCCAGCTCCCATAGTGGCCCAATATGACCTACCTACGACTTCTGTACACCTCTGGCGATGTTGTCTCACGTGTATCCATCGAATCAGACATACTGGAGTGAATTTGGCGACATCGAAATTTTCCACTAAAAATCGTATAGCCGGCATGGTCAAATTTGAGGTTTTGCCTCGCTCTTCTTCCAGCTGCCATAGTGGCCCAATATGACCTACCTACGACTTCTGTACACCTCTGGCTATGTTGTCTCACGTGTATCCATCGAATCAGACACACTGGAGTGCATTTGGAGACATCGAAATTTTCCACTAAAAATCGTATAACCGGCATGGTCAAATTTGAAGTTTTTTCTCGTTCTTCTTCCAACTGCCATAGTGGCCCAATATGACCTACCTACGACTTCTGTACACCTCTGGCGATGTTGTCTCACGTGTATCCATCGAATCAGACACACTGGAGTGAATTTGGCGACATCGAAATTTTCCACTAAAAATCGTATAGCTGGCATGGTCAAATTTGAGGTTTTGCCTCGTTCATCTTCCAGCTGCCATAGTGGCCCAATATGACCTACCTACGACTTCTGTACACCTCTGGCTATGTTGTCTCACGTGTATCCATCGAATCAGACACACTGGAGTGCATTTGGAGACATCGAACTTTTCCACTAAAAATCGTATAACCGGCATGGTCAAATTTAATTTTTTGCCTCGTTCTTCTTCCAGCTGCCATAGTGGCCCAATATGACCTACCTACGACTTCTGTACACCTCTGGCGATGTTGTCTCACGTGTATCCATCGAATCAAACACACTGGAGTGAATTTGGCGACATCGAAATTTTCCACTAAAAATCGTATAGCCGGCATGGTCAAATTTGAGGTTTTTCCTCGTTCTTCTTCCAACTGCCATAGTGCCCCAATATGACCTACCTACGACTTCTGTATACCTCTGGCGATGTTGTCTCACGTGTATCCATTGAATCAGACACACTGGAGTGCATTTGGAGACATCGAAATTTTCCACTAAAAATCGTATAGCCGCCATGGTCAAATTTGAGGTTTTGCCTCGTTCTTCTTCCAGCTGCCATAGTGGCCCAATATGACCTACCTACGACTTCTGTACACCTCTGGTGATGTTGTATCACGTGTATCCATCGAATCAGGCACACTGGAATGAATTTGGCGACATGGAAATTTTCCACTAAAAATCGTATAGCCGGCATGGTCTCAATGGTCAAATTTGAGGTTTTTCCTCGTTATTCTTCCAACTGCCATAGTGGCCCAATATGACCTACCTACGACTTCTGTACACCTCTGGCGATGTTGTCTCACGTGTATCCATCGAATCAGATACACTGTAGTGCATTTGGAGACATCGACATTTTCCACTAAAAATCGTATAGCCGGCATGGTCGAATTTAAGGTTTTTCCTCGTTATTCTTCCAACTGCCATAGTGGCCCAATATGACCTACCTACGACTTCTGTACACCTCTGGCGATGTTGTCTCACGTGTATCCATCGAATCAGACACACTGGAGTGCATTTGGAGACATCGAAATTTTCCACTAAAAATCGTATAGCCGGCATGGTCTCAATGGTCAAATTTGAGGTTTTTTCTCGTTATTCTTCCAACTGCCATAGTGGCCCAATATGACCTACCTACGACTTCTGTACACCTCTGGCGATGTTGTCTCACGTGTATCCATCGAATCAGACACACTGGAGTGAATTTGGCGACATCGAAATTTTCCACTAAAAATCGTATAGCCGGCATGGTCTCAATGGTCAAATTTGAGGTTTTTTCTCGTTATTCTTCCAACTGCCATAGTGGCCCAATATGACCTACCTACGACTTCTGTACACCTCTGGCGATGTTGTCTCACGTGTATCCATCGAATCAGACACACTGGAGTGAATTTGGCGACATCGAAATTTTCCACTAAAAATCGTATAGCCGGCATGGTGACATTTGAGGTTTTGCCTCGTTCTTCTTCCAGCTGCCATAGTGGCCCAATATGACCTACCTACGACCTCTGGCGATGTTGTCTCACGTGTATCCATCAAATCAGACACACTGGAGTGCATTTGGAGACATCGAAATTTTCCACTAAAAATCGTATAACCGGCATGGTCAAATTTGATTTTTTGCCTCGTTCTTCTTCCAGCTGCCATAGTGGCCCAATATGACCTACCTACGACTTCTGTACACCTCTGGCGATGTTGTCTCACGTGTATCCATCGAATCAGACACACTGGAGTGAATTTGGCGACATCGAAATTTTCCACTAAAAATCGTATAGCCGGCATGGTCAAATTTGAGGTTTTGCCTCGTTCTTCTTCCAGCTGCCATAGTGGCCCAATATGACCTACCTACGACTTCTGGACACCTCTGGCGGTGTTGTCTCACGTGTATCCATCGAATCAGACACACTGGAGTGACATCGAAATTTTCCACTAAAAATCGTATAACCGGCATGGTCAAATTTGAAGTTTTTTCTCGTTCTTCTTCCAACTGCCATAGTGGCCCAATATGACCTACCTACGACTTCTGTACACCTCTGGCGATGTTGTCTCACGTGTATCCATCGAATCAGACACACTGGAGTGAATTTGGCGACATCGAAATTTTCCACTAAAAATCGTATAGCTGGCATGGTCAAATTTGAGGTTTTGCCTCGTTCATCTTCCAGCTGCCATAGTGGCCCAATATGACCTACCTACGACTTCTGTACACCTCTGGCTATGTTGTCTCACGTGTATCCATCGAATCAGACACACTGGAGTGCATTTGGAGACATCGAACTTTTCCACTAAAAATCGTATAACCGGCATGGTCAAATTTAATTTTTTGCCTCGTTCTTCTTCCAGCTGCCATAGTGGCCCAATATGACCTACCTACGACTTCTGTACACCTCTGGCGATGTTGTCTCACGTGTATCCATCGAATCAGACACACTGGAGTGAATTTGGCGACATCGAAATTTTCCACTAAAAATCGTATAGCCGGCATGGTCAAATTTGAGGTTTTTCCTCGTTCTTCTTCCAGCTGCCATAGTGGCCCAATATGACCTACCTACGACTTCTGGACACCTCTGGCGGTGTTGTCTTACGTGTATCCATCGAATCAGACACACTGGAGTGAATTTAACGACATCGAAATTTTCCACTAAAAATCGTATAGCCGGCATGGTCAAATTTGAGGTTTTGACTCGTTCTTCTTCCAGCTGCCATAGTGGCCCAATATGACCTACCTACGACTTCTGTACACCTCTGGCGATGTTGTCTCACGTGTATCCATCGAATCAGACATACTGGAGTGAATTTGGCGACATCGAAATTTTCCACTAAAAATCGTATAGCCGGCATGGTCAAATTTGAGGTTTTGCCTCGTTCTTCTTCCAGCTGCCATAGTGGCCCAATATGACCTACCTACGACTTCTGTACACCTCTGGCTATGTTGTCTCACGTGTATCCATCGAATCAGACACACTGGAGTGCATTTGGAGACATCGAAATTTTCCACTAAAAATCGTATAACCGGCATGGTCAAATTTGAAGTTTTTTCTCGTTCTTCTTCCAACTGCCATAGTGGCCCAATATGACCTACCTACGACTTCTGTACACCTCTGGCGATGTTGTCTCACGTGTATCCATCGAATCAGACACACTGGAGTGAATTTGGCGACATCGAAATTTTCCACTAAAAATCGTATAGCTGGCATGGTCAAATTTGAGGTTTTGCCTCGTTCATCTTCCAGCTGCCATAGTGGCCCAATATGACCTACCTACGACTTCTGTACACCTCTGGCTATGTTGTCTCACGTGTATCCATCGAATCAGACACACTGGAGTGCATTTGGAGACATCGAACTTTTCCACTAAAAATCGTATAACCGGCATGGTCAAATTTAATTTTTTGCCTCGTTCTTCTTCCAGCTGCCATAGTGGCCCAATATGACCTACCTACGACTTCTGTACACCTCTGGCGATGTTGTCTCACGTGTATCCATCGAATCAGACACACTGGAGTGAATTTGGCGACATCGAAATTTTCCACTAAAAATCGTATAGCCGGCATGGTCAAATTTGAGGTTTTTCCTCGTTCATCTTCCAGCTGCCATAGTGGCCCAATATGACCTACCTACGACTTCTGGACACCTCTGGCGGTGTTGTCTTACGTGTATCCATCGAATCAGACACACTGGAGTGAATTTAACGACATCGAAATTTTCCACTAAAAATCGTATAGCCGGCATGGTCAAATTTGAGGTTTTGACTCGTTCTTCTTCCAGCTGCCATAGTGGCCCAATATGACCTACCTACGACTTCTGTACACCTCTGGCGATGTTGTCTCACGTGTATCCATCGAATCAGACATACTGGAGTGAATTTGGCGACATCGAAATTTTCCACTAAAAATCGTATAGCCGGCATGGTCAAATTTGAGGTTTTGCCTCGTTCTTCTTCCAGCTGCCATAGTGGCCCAATATGACCTACCTACGACTTCTGTACACCTCTGGCGATGTTGTCTCACGTGTATCCATCGAATCAGACACACTGGAGTGAATTTGGCGACATCGAAATTTTCCACTAAAAATCGTATAGCCGGCATGGTCAAATTTGAGGTTTTTCCTCGTTCTTCTTCCAGCTGCCATAGTGGCCCAATATGACCTACCTACGACTTCTGTATTGGCGACATCGAAATTTTCCACTAAAAACCGTATAGCCGGCATGGTCTCAATGGTCAAATTTGAGGTTTTTCCTCGTTCATCTTCCAACTGCCATAGTGGCCCATTATGACCTACCGACCTACCTCCGACTTCTGTACACCTCTGGCGATGTTGTCTCACGTGTATCCTCGAATCAGGCACACTGGACTGAATTTGGCGACATGGAAATTGTCCACTAAATATCGTATAGCCGGCACGGTCAAATTTGAGGTTTTGCCTCGTTCTTCTTCCAGCTGCCATAGTGGCCCAATATGACCTACCTACGACTTCTGTACACCTCTGGCGATGTTGTCTCACGTGTATCCATCGAATGAGACACACTGGAGTGAATTTGGCGACATCGAAATTTTCCACTAAAAATCGTATAGCCGGCATGGTCTCAATGGTCAAATTTGAGGTTTTTCCTCGTTATTCTTCCAACTGCCATAGTGGCCCAATATGACCTACCTTCGACTTCTGTACACCTCTGACGATGTTGTCTCACGTGTATCCATCGAATCAGACACACTGGAGTGAAATTGGCGACATCGAAATTTTCCACTAAAAATCGTATAGCCGGCATGGTCAAATTTGAGGTTTTTCCTCGTTCATCTTCCAACTGCCATAGTGGCCCATTATGACCTACCGACCTACCTTCGACTTCTGTACACCTCTGGCGATGTTGTCTCACGTGTATCCTCGAATCAGGCACACTGGACTGAATTTGGCGACATGGAAATTGTCCACTAAATATCGTATAGCCGGCACGGTCAAATTTGAGGTTTTGCCTCGTTCTTCTTCCAGCTGCCATAGTGGCCCAATATGACCTACCTACGACTTCTGTACACCTCTGGCGATGTTGTCGCACGTGTATCCATCGAATCAGGCACACTGGAGTGAATTTGGCGACATGGAAATTGTCCACTAAAAATCGTATAGCCGGCATGGTGACATTTGAGGTTTTGCCTCGTTCTTCTTCCAGCTGCCATAGTGGCCCAATATGACCTACCTACGACCTCTGGCGATGTTGTCTCACGTGTATCCATCAAATCAGACACACTGGAGTGCATTTGGAGACATCGAAATTTTCCACTAAAAATCGTATAACCGGCATGGTCAAATTTGATTTTTTGCCTCGTTCTTCTTCCAGCTGCCATAGTGGCCCAATATGACCTACCTACGACTTCTGTACACCTCTGGCGATGTTGTCTCACGTGTATCCATCGAATCAGACACACTGGAGTGAATTTGGCGACATCGAAATTTTCCACTAAAAATCGTATAGCCGGCATGGTCAAATTTGAGGTTTTTCCTCGTTCATCTTCCAACTGCCATAGTGGCCCATTATGACCTACCGACCTACCTTCGACTTCTGTACACCTCTGGCGATGTTGTCTCACGTGTATCCTCGAATCAGGCACACTGGACTGAATTTGGCGACATGGAAATTGTCCACTAAAAATCGTATAGCCGGCATGGTGACATTTGAGGTTTTGCCTCGTTCTTCTTCCAGCTGCCATAGTGGCCCAATATGACCTACCTACGACCTCTGGCGATGTTGTCTCACGTGTATCCATCAAATCAGACACACTGGAGTGCATTTGGAGACATCGTAATTTTCCACTAAAAATCGTATAACCGGCATGGTCAAATTTGATTTTTTGCCTCGTTCTTCTTCCAGCTGCCATAGTGGCCCAATATGACCTACCTACGACTTCTGTACACCTCTGGCGATGTTGTCTCACGTGTATCCATCGAATCAGACACACTGGAGTGAATTTGGCGACATCGAAATTTTCCACTAAAAATCGTATAGCCGGCATGGTCAAATTTGAGGTTTTGCCTCGTTCTTCTTCCAGCTGCCATAGTGGCCCAATATGACCTACCTACGACTTCTGGACACCTCTGGCGGTGTTTTCTCACGTGTATCCATCGAATCAGACACACTGGAGTGCATTTGGAGACATCGAAATTTTCCACTAAAAATCGTATAACCGGCATGGTCAAATTTGAGGTTTTGCCTCGTTCATCTTCCAGCTGCCATAGTGGCCCAATATGACCTACCTACGACTTCTGTACACCTCTGGCGATGTTGTCTCACGTGTATCCATCGAATCAGACACACTGGAGTGCATTTGGAGACATCGAAATTTTCCACTAAAAATCGTATAGCCGGCATGGTCAAATTTGAGGTTTTTCCTCCTTCTTCTTCCAACTACCAAAGTGGCCCAATATGACCTACCTACGACTTCTGTACACCTCTGGCGATGTTGTCTCACGTGTATCCATCGAATCAGACACACTGGAGTGCATTTGGAGACATCGAAATTTTCCACTAAAAATCGTATAACCGGCATGGTCAAATTTGATTTTTTGCCTCGTTCTTCTTACAGCTGCCATAGTGGCCCAATATGACCTACCTACGACTTCTGTACACCTCTGGCGATGTTGTCTCACGTGTATCCATCGAATCAGACACACTGGAGTGCATTTGGAGACATCGAAATTTTCCACTAAAAATCGTATAGCCGGCATGGTCAAATTTGAGGTTTTTCCTCGTTATTCTTCCAACTGCCATAGTGGCCCAATATGACCTACCTACGACTTCTGTACACCTCTGGCGATGTTGTCTCACGTGTATCCATCGAATCAGACACACTGGAGTGCATTTGGAGACATCGAAATTTTCCACTAAAAATCGTATAGCCGTCATGGTCAAATTTGAGGTTTTGCCTCGTTCTTCTTCCAGCTGCCATAGTGGCCCAATATGACCTACCTACGACTTCTGGACACCTCTGGCGGTGTTGTCTCACGTGTATCCATCGAGTCAGACACACTGGAGTGCATTTGGAGACATCGAAATTTTCCACTAAAAATCGTATAACCGGCATGGTCAAATTTGAAGTTTTTTCTCGTTCTTCTTCCAACTGCCATAGTGGCCCAATATGACCTACCTACGACTTCTGTACACCTCTGGCGATGTTGTCTCACGTGTATCCATCGAATCAGACACACTGGAGTGAATTTGGCGACATCGAAATTTTCCACTAAAAATCGTATAGCGGCATGGTCAAATTTGAGGTTTTGCCTCGTTCATCTTCCAGCTGCCATAGTGGCCCAATATGACCTACCTACGACTTCTGTACACCTCTGGCTATGTTGTCTCACGTGTATCCATCGAATCAGACACACTGGAGTGCATTTGGCGACATCGAAATTTTCCACTAAAAATCGTATAACCGACATGGTCAAATTTGATTTTTTGCCTCGTTCTTCTTCCAGCTGCCATAGTGGCCCAATATGACCTACCTACGACTTCTGTACACCTCTGGCGGTGTTGTCTCACGTGTATCCATCGAGTCAGACACACTGGAGTGCATTTGGAGACATCGAAATTTTCCACTAAAAATCGTATAACCGGCATGGTCAAATTTGAAGTTTTTTCTCGTTCTTCTTCCAACTGCCATAGTGGCCCAATATGACCTACCTACGACTTCTGTACACCTCTGGCGATGTTGTCTCACGTGTATCCATCGAATCAGACACACTGGAGTGAATTTGGCGACATCGAAATTTTCCACTAAAAATCGTATAGCGGCATGGTCAAATTTGAGGTTTTGCCTCGTTCATCTTCCAGCTGCCATAGTGGCCCAATATGACCTACCTACGACTTCTGTACACCTCTGGCTATGTTGTCTCACGTGTATCCATCGAATCAGACACACTGGAGTGCATTTGGCGACATCGAAATTTTCCACTAAAAATCGTATAACCGGCATGGTCAAATTTGATTTTTTGCCTCGTTCTTCTTCCAGCTGCCATAGTGGCCCAATATGACCTACCTACGACTTCTGTACACCTCTGGCGATGTTGTCTCACGTGTATCCATCGAATCAGACACACTGGAGTGCATTTGGAGACATCGAAATTTTCCACTAAAAATCGTATAGCCGGCATGGTCAAATTTGAGGTTTTTCCTCGTTATTCTTCCAACTGCCATAGTGGCCCAATATGACCTACCTACGACTTCTGTACACCTCTGGCGATGTTGTCTCACGTGTATCCATCGAATCAGACACACTGGAGTGAATTTGGCGACATCGAAATTTTCCACTAAAAATCGTATAGCCGGCATGGTCAAATTTGAGGTTTTGCCTCGTTCATCTTCCAGCTGCCATAGTGGCCCAATATGACCTACCTACGACTTCTGTACACCTCTGGCTATGTTGTCTCACGTGTATCCATCGAATCAGAAACACTGGAGTGCATTTGGAGACATCGAACTTTTCCACTAAAAATCGTATAGCCGGCATGGTCAAATTTGAGGTTTTGCCTCGTTCTTCTTCCAGCTGCCATAGTGGCCCAATATGACCTACCTACGACTTCTGTACACCTCTGGCGATGTTGTCTCACGTGTATCCATCGAATCAGACACACTGGAGTGAATTTGGCGACATCGAAATTTTCCACTAAAAATCGTATAGCCGGCATGGTCAAATTTGAGGTTTTTCCTCGTTCTTCTTCCAGCTGCCATAGTGGCAAAATATGATCTACCTACGACTTCTGTACACCTCTGGCTATGTTGTCTCACGTGTATCCATCGAATCAGACACACTGGAGTGCATTTGGAGACATCGAACTTTTCCACTAAAAATCGTATAACCGGCATGGTCAAATTTGATTTTTTGCCTCGTTCTTCTTCCAGCTGCCATAGTGGCCCAATATGACCTACCTACGACTTCTGTACACCTCTGGCGATGTTGTCTCACGTGTATCCATCGAATCAGACACACTGGAGTGAATTTGGCGACATCGAAATTTTCCACTAAAAATCGTATAGCCGGCATGGTCAAATTTGAGGTTTTTCCTCGTTCTTCTTCCAGCTGCCATAGTGGCCCAATATGACCTACCTACGACTTCTGGACACCTCTGGCGATGTTGTGTCACGTGTATCCATCGAATCAGACACACTGGAGTGCATTTGGCGACATCGAAATTTTCCACTAAAAATCGTATAGCCGGCATGGTCAAATTTGAGGTTTTTCCTCGTTCTTCTTCCAGCTGCCATAGTGGCCCAATATGACCTACCTACGACTTCTGGACACCTCTGGCGATGTTGTCTCACGTGCATCCATCGAATCGGACACACTGGAGTGAATTTGGAGACATCGAAATTTTCCACTAAAAATCGTATGGCCGGCATGGTCAAATTTGAGGTTTTGCCTCGTTCTTCTTCCAGCTGTCATAGTGGCCCAATATGACCTACCTACGACTTCTGTACACCTCTGGCGATGTTGTCTCACGTGTATCCATCGAATCAGACACACTGGAGTGCATTTGGAGACATCGAAATTTTCTACTAAAAATCGTATAGCCGGCATGGTCAAATTTGAGGTTTTTCCTCGTTCTTCTTCCAACAGCCATAGTGGCCCAATATGACCTACCTACGACTTCTGTACACCTCTGGCGATGTTGTCTCACGTCTATCTATCGAATCAGACACACTGGAGTGAATTTGGAGACATCGAAATTTTCCACTAAAAATCGTATAGCCGGCATGGTCAAATTTGAGGTTTTTCCTCGTTCTTCTTCCAGCTGCCATAGTGGCCCAATGTGACCTACCTACGACTTCAGATGATGCACTCCAGTGTGTCTGATTCGATGGATACAGAAACTAAATGCCTATTGGTTTTGGAAAACCAGCCGACACCGGCTAGTGTCCAGAAACTAAATGCGGATTGGTTCTGGAAAACCGCATTTATTTTCTGAACACTAGCCGGTGTCTAGATACTAAACGCGGATTGGTTATGGAAAACCGCATTTAGTTTCTGGACACTAGCCGGTGTAAATGCGGATTGGCTCTGGGAAACCGCATTTTTTTTCTGGACACCGGCTAGTGTCCATGTACTAAATGCGAATTGGTTCTGTAAAACTGCTTTTGTAGTGTTTACACTTGTTTATCTGCAAAGCCTGAGTGGCTTGTCTGCAGATGACTAATCACAAACGGTTTTTTACGGTTATAAATGTTGAAATTCATTAAATTCAATTATGTGTAGTTAAAAAAGCAAAAACATGGGCAATACAAGGAACAAATAGTTATAATAATACAATAGTTTACGATTTTCGAATTTAAATTTAAAGTTGAATATTTTAGTTTGAAGAGTTTAAACAGATTTCTTTAACTTCTTTTATAATTTCTCTTTTGAGTAGGTTGCGAACTTCCCTTGGGAGTTCGTTAAGGATCGTCGGAATTGCCACTTTAATTGTGCTTCGACCATATTCATTCCAGTACCTCGGAACTTCACATAGCTGCTGCTGTCTCCTTCTAGTGTTCACCGTCTGCTGTGTCTGGATCCTGTATGTATTGTCATCATCGAAGTTGGATAAGATTTCCAAATTGTGTATTGGTTGGCTTCTTAGTTGCCGAACTTCTCTGCTACTTCCTGTTTCCACCACAAGGTTTTGAAGTCTTCTGTGCACTTTTTGTAGCGATTGCAATTGAGATGCTCTTCCCCACGCTGTTATTCCATACCATAGATGTGATTCCACCAAGCCCATGTAGCACTGTTTGAGTACTCTTGGTGTACACAGTTTACGAAGATGGAAAAGGGCGTACGCAGAGTGACACAATTTCTTCTTCAATATCTCTATATGGTAGTTCCATTTGAAGTTGTAGTCCATCGTCAGTCCTAGGTACTTATACGTTGATACATAATCAATATTTACTGTGCAGTCATCATCGTCTTCTGTTATACAGCCATGTCTGTGCAAACAATCTACGCTGTGCATTTTTATCTTAAGTTTCGTTCTGGGAATATGCGGCGGGCGAATGTGCATTAACTTTGTCTTAAGTGCGTTGATAATTAATCCATGGTCGTGACACCAAGCAGCGATTCTATTAAAATCTAATTGCATAAGTTTCACCGTTTCGTCAACGCTCCTATGGCTAACTACGATCGCTGTGTCGTCCGCATACGCATAACCCGTACTATACTTCAGCACTGATAGTAGATCATTGACGTATATAATAAACAGAAGCGGACCTAGCTTCGAGCCTTGTGGAACACCATAATCAATATTTTCTTCATTGCTAACGTAATCACCGATTTTGACCTGGAATGATCTGTTACGTAGGTAGCTTGCAAACCATGTTAAGATGTGACCCCGTACACCAATCTTCTCCAGCTGCCTCAAGATTTGTCTGTGGCTCAAAGTGTCGAAGGCTTTCTTAAAGTCAATAAACAAAACTACTGAGCTATGGTTTTTGTCCAAACTTAGGTACATTTTGTTCGCGAAATCTCCAAGTAGTCTGTTTATATTTTTTCCTTTGCGGAATCCAAATTGATTCTTGTTGAGGCTGTTGTGTTTTTCTATAAAGTTGTATAGTCTTCTGGCCAACACCTCTTCTTTAACTTTATCGACTACTGATAGGATTGAGATTGGTCTGTAGTTAAGGATTTCACTTTTCTTTCCACTTTTGTGAATCGGTCTAACTATAGATTTTTTAAGCATGTTTGGTACAGATGCTTGATCTAAGCTCATGTTGATCAATTTTGTAAGTATTGGAGATAGGGTTTGAGCGCTGTTTTTCAGATCGTTTGGTCTTATTCCAACTACTCCCGCCGATTTGTCGCTTTTCAACGAACTCAGTATGTTGCATACCTCCTCAACTGATACATCTTCAACGTAGATTGAATGTTGTACACTGCTTGTGTTGTACTGGATTGTTTGGTGGCTACATTCATGAACAACTAACTACTTCTGAAGTTAAAGCTTTCGCGAATTTGTTGGTCAGGTCTTTAATGTTGCTTTCATTCGAGAAATATTAAAACCTCATCCAGATTACATTTCTTTTTACCAAGTATCGAATTTACAAGCTTCCAGGTCTCCCTGGGGTTATTCTTAAAATTTTTTAATTGGTGTTTGTAAAAGTTCGATTTTGTTCTAGCTGTCTTCTTGTTCAGCTCGTTTCGATATCTTGAGATGTCTATTAACGAAATCCAAAGACTGGAGTGGATCCGACGACATCGAATTTTTCACCTAAAAAAATGTACAGTGTATAGTAAGGATTTTGGAGCCTTTCCATGTCTCATCTTCCAACTGCCACAGCGGCCCAACTAGGCGTACCTACGACCTGTGCGCACCTGTGGTTATATTACATCGAATTTTTCACCTAAAAAAATGTACGATGTATAGTAAGGATTTTGGAGCCTTCCATGGCTCATCTTCCAACTGACACAGCGGGCCAACTAGACGTACCTACGACCTGTGCGCACCTGTGGTTATGCGTTGAGATGTGTATTAACATAATCCAAAGACTGGACTGGATCCGACGACCGCGAATTTTTCACCTAAAAAATGTACATTGTATAGTAAGGATTTTGGAGCCTTCCATGGCTCATCTTCCAACTACCACAGCGGCCCAACTAGGCGTACCTACGACCTGTGCGCACCTGTGGTTATGTGTTGAGATGTCTGTTAACGAAATCCAAAGACTGGAGTGGATCCGACGACATCGAATTTTTCACCTAAAAATATGTACAGTGTATAGTAAGGATTTTGGAGCCTTCCATGGCTCATCTTCCAACTGCCACAGCGGTCCAACTAGGCGTACCTACGACCTGTGCGCACCTGTGGTTATATTACATCGAATTTTTCACCTAAAAAAATGTACGATGTATAGTAAGGATTTTGGAGCCTTCCATGGCTCATCTTCCAACTGACACAGCAGGCCAACTAGACGTACCTACGACCTGTGCGCACCTGTGGTTATGTGTTGAGATGTGTATTAACATAATCCAAAGACTGGAGTGGATCCGACGACCGCGAATTTTTCACCTAAAATATGTACATTGTATAGTAAGGATTTTGGAGCCTTCCATGGCTCATCTTCCAACTGCCACAGCGGCCCAACTAGGCGTACCTACGACCTGTGCGCACCTGTGTTTATGTGTTGAGATGTGTATTAATGAAATCCAAAGACTGGAGTGGATCCGACGACATCGAATTTTTCACCTAAAAAAATGTACAGTGTATAGTAAGGATTTTGGAGCCTTCCATGGCTCATCTTCCAACTGCCACAGCGGCCCAACTAGCCGTACCTACGACTTGTGCACACCTGTGGTTATGTGTTGAGATGTGTATTAACGAAATCCAAAGACTGGAGTGGATCCGACGACATCGAATTTTTCACCTAAAAAATGTACAGTGTATAGTAAGGATTTTGGATCCTTCCATGGCTCATCTTCCAACTGCCACAGCGGCCCAACTAGGCGTACCTACGACCTGTGCGCACCTGTGGTTATGTGCTGAGATGTGTATTAATGAAATCCAAAGACTGGAGTGGATCCGACGACATCGAAATTTTCACCTAAAAAAATGTACAGTGTATAGTAAGGATTTTGGAGCCTTCCATGGCTCATCTTCCAACTGCCACAGCGGCCCAACTGGACTGGAGTGGATCCGACGACATCGAATTTTTCACCTAAAAAAATGTACAGTGTATAGTAAGGATTTTAGAGCCTTTCCATGGCTCTTCTTCCAACTGCCACAGCGGCCCAGCTAGGCGTACCTACGACCTGTGAGCACCTGTGGTTATGTGTTGAGATGTGTATTAACGAAATCCAAAGACTGGAGTGGATCCGACGACATCGAATTTTTCACCTAAAAAAATGTACAGTGTATAGTAAGGATTTTAGAGCCTTTCCATGGCTCTTCTTCCAACTGCCACAGCGGCCCAAATAGGCGTACCTACGACCTGTGCGCACCTGTGGTTATGTGTTGAGATGTCTATTAACGAAATCCAAAGACTGGAGTGGATCCGACGACATCGAATTTTTCACCTAAAAAAATGTACAGTGTATAGTAAGGATTTTAGAGCCTTTCCATGGCTCTTCTTCCAACTGCCACAGCGGCCCAACTAGGCGTACCTACGACCTGTGCGCACCTGTGGTTATGTGTTGAGATGTGTATTAACGAAATCCAAAGACTGAAGTGGATCCGACGACATCGAATTTTTCACCTAAAAAATGTGCAGTGTATAGTAAGGATTTTGGAGCCTTCCATGGCTCATCTTCCAACTGCCACAGCGGCCCAACTGGGCGTACCTACGACCTGTGCGCACCTGTGGTTATGTGTTGAGATGTGTATTAACGAAATCCAAAGACTGGAGTGGATCCGACGACATCGAATTTTTCACCTAAAAAAATGTATAGTGTATAGTAAGGATTTTGGAGCCTTTCCATGGCTCATCTTCCAACTGCCACAGCGGCCCAACTAGGCGTACCTACGACCTGTGCGCACCTGTGTTTATGTGTTGAGATGTGTATTAATGAAATCCAAAGACTGGAGTGGATCCGACGACATCGAATTTTTCACCTAAAAAAATGTACAGTGTATAGTAAGGATTTTGGAGCCTTCCATGGCTCATCTTCCAACTGCCACAGCGGCCCAACTGGACTGGAGTGGATCCGACGACATCGAATTTTTCACCTAAAAAAATGTACAGTGTATAGTAAGGATTTTAGAGCCTTTCCATGGCTCTTCTTCCAACTGCCACAGCGGCCCAACTAGGCGTACCTACGACCTGTGCGCACCTGTGGTTATGTGTCGAGATGTGTATTAACTAAATCCAAAGACTGGAGTGGATCCGACGACCGCGAATTTTTCACCTAAAAAATGTACATTGTATAGTAAGGATTTTGGAACCTTCCATGGCTCATCTTCCAACTGCCACAGCGGCCCAACTAGGCGTACCTACGACCTGTGCGCACCTGTGTTTATGTGTTGAGATGTGTATTAATGAAATCCAAAGACTGGAGTGGATCCGACGACATCGAATTTTTCACCTAAAAAAATGTACAGTGTATAGTAAGGATTTTGGAGCCTTCCATGGCTCATCTTCCAACTGCCACAGCGGCCCAACTGGACTGGAGTGGATCCGACGACATCGAATTTTTCACCTTAAAAAAATGTACAGTGTATCTTAAGGATTTTAGAGCCTTTCCATGGCTCTTCTTCCAACTGCCACAGCGGCCCAACTAGGCGTACCTACGACCTGTGCGCACCTGTGGTTATGTGTTGAGATGTCTATTAACGAAATCCAAAGACTGGAGTGGATCCGACGACATCGAATTTTTCACCTAAAAAAATGTACAGTGTATAGTAAGGATTTTGGAGCCTTCCATGGCTCATCTTCCAACTGCCACAGCGGCCCAACTGGGCGTACCTACGACCTGTGCGTACCTGTGGTTATGTGTTGAGATGTCTATTAACGAAATCCAAAGACTGGAGTGGATCCGACGACATCGAATTTTTCACCTTAAAAAAATGTACAGTGTATCTTAAGGATTTTAGAGCCTTTCCATGGCTCTTCTTCCAACTGCCACAGCGGCCCAACTAGGCGTACCTACGACCTGTGCGCACCTGTGGTTATGTGTTGAGATGTCTATTAACGAAATCCAAAGACTGGAGTGGATCCGACGACATCGAATTTTTCACCTAAAAAAATGTACAGTGTATAGTAAGGATTTTGGAGCCTTCCATGGCTCATCTTCCAACTGCCACAGCGGCCCAACTAGGCGTACCTACGACCTGTGCGCACCTGTGGTTCTGTGTTGCGATGTGTATTAACGAAATCCAAAGACTGGAGTGAATCCGACGACATCGAATTTTTCACCTAAAAAAATGTACAGTATATAGTAAGGATTTTGGAGCCTTCCATGGCTCATCTTCCAACTGCCACAGCGGCCCAACTAGGCGTACCTACGACCTGTGCGCAACTGTGGTTATGTGTTGAGATGTGTATTAACGAAATCCAAAGACTGGAGTGGATCCGACGACATCGAATTTTTCACCTAAAAAAATGTATAGTGTATAGTAAGGATTTTGGAGCCTTTCCATGGCTCATCTTCCAACTGCCACAGCGGCCCAACTAGGCGTACCTACGACCTGTGCGCACCTGTGGTTATGTGTTGAGATGTGTATTAATGAAATCCAAAGACTGGAGTGGATCCGACGACATCGAATTTTTCACCTAAAAAAATGTACAGTGTATAGTAAGGATTTTGGAGCCTTCCATGGCTCATCTTCCAACTGCCACAGCGGCCCAACTGGGCGTACCTACGACCTGTGCGCACCTGTGGTTATGTGTTGAGATGTCTATTAACGAAATCCAAAGACTGGAGTGCATCCGACGACATCGAATTTTTCACCTAAAAAAATGTAGTGTGTAGTAAGGATTTTGGAGCCTTTCCATGGCTCATCTTCCAACTGCTACAGCGGCCCAACTAGGCGTACCTACGACCTGTGCGCACCTGTGGTTATGTGTTGCGATGTGTATTAACGAAATCCAAAGACTGGAGTGAATCCGACGACATCGAATTTTTCACCTAAAAAAATGTACAGTATATAGTAAGGATTTTGGAGCCTTCCATGGCTCATCTTCCAACTGCCACAGCGGCCCAACTAGGCGTACCTACGACCTGTGCGCAACTGTGGTTATGTGTTGAGATGTGTATTAACGAAATCCAAAGACTGGAGTGGATCCGACGACATCGAATTTTTCACCTAAAAAAATGTATAGTGTATAGTAAGGATTTTGGAGCCTTTCCATGGCTCATCTTCCAACTGCCACAGCGGCTCAACTAGGCGTACCTACGACCTGTGCGCACCTGTGGTTATGTGTTGAGATGTCTATTAACGAAATCCAAAGACTGGAGTGCATCCGACGACATCGAATTTTTCACCTAAAAAAATGTATAGTGTATAGTAAGGATTTTGGAGCCTTTCCATGGCTCATCTTCCAACTGCCACAGCGGCCCAACTAGGCGTACCTACGACCTGTGCGCACCTGTGGTTATGTGTTGAGATGTTTATTAACGAAATCCAAAGACTGGAGTGGATCCGACGACATCGAATTTTTCACCTAAAAAAATGTAGTGTGTAGTAAGGATTTTGGAGCCTTTCCATGGCTCATCTTCCAACTGCTACAGCGGCCCAACTAGGCGTACCTACGACCTGTGCGCACCTGTGGTTATGTGTTGAGATGTGTATTAACGAAATCCAAAGACTGGAGTGGATCCGACGACATCGAATTTTTCACCTGAAAAAATGTATAGTGTATAGTAAGGATTTTGGAGCCTTTCCATGGCTCATCTTCCAACTGCCACAGCGGCCCAACTAGGCGTACCTACGACCTGTGCGCACCTGTGTTTATGTGTTGAGATGTGTATTAATGAAATCCAAAAACTGGAGTGGATCCGACGACATCGAATTTTTCACCTAAAAAAATGTACAGTGTATAGTAAGGATTTTGGAGCCTTCCATGGCTCATCTTCCAACTGCCACAGCGGCCCAACTGGGCGTACCTACGACCTGTGCGCACCTGTGGTTATGTGTTGAGATGTCTATTAACGAAATCCAAAGACTGGAGTGGATCCGACGACATCGAATTTTTCACCTAAAAAAATGTACAGTGTACAGTAAGGATTTTGGAGCCTTTCCATGGCTCTTCTTCCAACTGCCACAGCGGCTCAACTAGGCGTACCTACGACCTGTGCGCACCTGTGGTTATGTGTTGAGATGTCTATTAACGAAATCCAAAGACTGGAGTGCATCCGACGACATCGAATTTTTCACCTAAAAAAATGTATAGTGTATAGTAAGGATTTTGGAGCCTTTCCATGGCTCATCTTCCAACTGCCATAGCGGCCCAACTAGGCGTACCTACGACCTGTGGTTATGTGTTGAGATGTCTATTAACGAAATCCAAAGACTGGAGTGGATCCGACGACATCGAATTTTTCACCTAAAAAAATGTACAGTGTATAGTAAGGATTTTGGAGCCTTCCATGGCTCATCTTCCAACTGCCACAGCGGCCCAACTAGGCGTACCTACGACCTGTGCGCACCTGTGGTTATGTGTTGAGATGTGTATTAATGAAATCCAAAGACTGGAGTGGATCCGACGACATCGAATTTTTCACCTAAAAAAATGTACAGTGTATAGTAAGGATTTTGGAGCCTTCCATGGCTCATCTTCCAACTGCCACAGCGGCCCAACTAGGCGTACCTACGACCTGTGCGCACCTGTGGTTATGTGTTGAGATGTGTATTAACGAAATCCAAAGACTGGAGTGTATAGTAAGGATTTTGGAGCCTTTCCATGGCTCATCTTCCAACTGCCACAGCGGCCCAACTCTGCGTACCTACGACCTGTGCGCACCTGTGGTTATGTGTTGAGATGTCTATTAACGAAATCCAAAGACTGGAGTGGATCCGACGACATCGAATTTTTCACCTAAAAAAATGTATAGTGTATAGTAAGGATTTTGGAGCCTTTCCATGGCTCATCTTCCAACTGCCACAGCGGCCCAACTAGGCGTACCTACGACCTGTGCGCACCTGTGGTTATGTGTTGAGATGTGTATTAATGAAATCCAAAGACTGGAGTGGATCCGACGACCGCGAATTTTTCACCTAAAAAATGTACATTGTATAGTAAGGATTTTGGAACCTTCCATGGCTCATCTTCCAACTGCCACAGCGGCCCAACTAGGCGTACCTACGACCTGTGCGCACCTGTGGTTATGTGTTGAGATGTCTATTAACGAAATCCAAAGACTGGAGTGGATCCGACGACATCGAATTTTTCACCTAAAAAAATGTACAGTGTATAGTAAGGATTTTGGAGCCTTCCATGGCTCATCTTCCAACTGCCACAGCGGCCCAACTGGGCGTACCTACGACCTGTGCGTACCTGTGGTTATGTGTTGAGATGTCTATTAACGAAATCCAAAGAACCTAAAAAAATGTATAGTGTATAGTAAGGATTTTGGAGCCTTTCCATGGCTCATCTTCCAACTGCCACAGCGGCCCAACTAGGCGTACCTACGACCTGTGCGCACCTGTGGTTATGTGTGGAGATGTGTATTAACGAAATCCAAAGACTGGAGTGGATCCGACGACATCGAATTTTTCACCTAAAAAATGTACAGTGTATAGTAAGGATTTTGGAGCCTTCCATGGCTCATCTTCCAACTGCCCAACTAGGCGTACCTACGACCTGTGCGCACCTGTGGTTATGTGTTGAGATGTCTATTAACGAAATCCAAAGACTGGAGTGGATCCGACGACATCGAATTTTTCACCTAAAAAAATGTACAGTGTATAGTAAGGATTTTGGAGCCTTCCATGGCTCATCTTCCAACTGCCACAGCGGCCCAACTAGGCGTACCTACGACCTGTGCGCACCTGTGGTTATGTGTTGAGATGTGTATTAACGAAATCCAAAGACTGGAGTGGATCCGACGACATCGAATTTTTCACCTAAAAAATGTACAGTGTATAGTAAGGATTTTGGAGCCTTCCATGGCTCATCTTCCAACTGCCCAACTAGGCGTACCTACGACCTGTGCGCACCTGTGGTTATGTGTTGAGATGTCTATTAACGAAATCCAAAGACTGGAGTGGATCCGACGACATCGAATTTTTCACCTAAAAAAATGTACAGTGTACAGTAAGGATTTTGGAGCCTTTCCATGGCTCTTCTTCCAACTGCCACAGCGGCTCAACTAGGCGTACCTACGACCTGTGCGCACCTGTGGTTATGTGTTGAGATGTCTATTAACGAAATCCAAAGACTGGAGTGCATCCGACGACATCGAATTTTTCACCTAAAAAAATGTACAGTGTATAGTAAGGATTTTGGAGCCTTTCCATGGCTCATCTTCCAACTGCCATAGCGGCCCAACTAGGCGTACCTACGACCTGTGGTTATGTGTTGAGATGTCTATTAACGAAATCCAAAGACTGGAGTGGATCCGACGACATCGAATTTTTCACCTAAAAAAATGTACAGTGTATAGTAAGGATTTTGGAGCCTTCCATGGCTCATCTTCCAACTGCCACAGCGGCCCAACTAGGCGTACCTACGACCTGTGCGCACCTGTGGTTATGTGTTGAGATGTGTATTAATGAAATCCAAAGACTGGAGTGGATCCGACGACATCGAATTTTTCACCTAAAAAAATGTACAGTGTATAGTAAGGATTTTGGAGCCTTCCATGGCTCATCTTCCAACTGCCACAGCGGCCCAACTAGGCGTACCTACGACCTGTGCGCACCTGTGGTTATGTGTTGAGATGTGTATTAACGAAATCCAAAGACTGGAGTGTATAGTAAGGATTTTGGAGCCTTTCCATGGCTCATCTTCCAACTGCCACAGCGGCCCAACTCTGCGTACCTACGACCTGTGCGCACCTGTGGTTATGTGTTGAGATGTCTATTAACGAAATCCAAAGACTGGAGTGGATCCGACGACATCGAATTTTTCACCTAAAAAAATGTATAGTGTATAGTAAGGATTTTGGAGCCTTTCCATGGCTCATCTTCCAACTGCCACAGCGGCCCAACTAGGCGTACCTACGACCTGTGCGCACCTGTGGTTATGTGTTGAGATGTGTATTAATGAAATCCAAAGACTGGAGTGGATCCGACGACCGCGAATTTTTCACCTAAAAAATGTACATTGTATAGTAAGGATTTTGGAACCTTCCATGGCTCATCTTCCAACTGCCACAGCGGCCCAACTAGGCGTACCTACGACCTGTGCGCACCTGTGGTTATGTGTTGAGATGTCTATTAACGAAATCCAAAGACTGGAGTGGATCCGACGACATCGAATTTTTCACCTAAAAAAATGTACAGTGTATAGTAAGGATTTTGGAGCCTTCCATGGCTCATCTTCCAACTGCCACAGCGGCCCAACTGGGCGTACCTACGACCTGTGCGTACCTGTGGTTATGTGTTGAGATGTCTATTAACGAAATCCAAAGAACCTAAAAAAATGTATAGTGTATAGTAAGGATTTTGGAGCCTTTCCATGGCTCATCTTCCAACTGCCACAGCGGCCCAACTAGGCGTACCTACGACCTGTGCGCACCTGTGGTTATGTGTGGAGATGTGTATTAACGAAATCCAAAGACTGGAGTGGATCCGACGACATCGAATTTTTCACCTAAAAAATGTACAGTGTATAGTAAGGATTTTGGAGCCTTCCATGGCTCATCTTCCAACTGCCCAACTAGGCGTACCTACGACCTGTGCGCACCTGTGGTTATGTGTTGAGATGTCTATTAACGAAATCCAAAGACTGGAGTGGATCCGACGACATCGAATTTTTCACCTAAAAAAATGTACAGTGTATAGTAAGGATTTTGGAGCCTTCCATGGCTCATCTTCCAACTGCCACAGCGGCCCAACTAGGCGTACCTACGACCTGTGCGCACCTGTGGTTATGTGTTGAGATGTGTATTAACGAAATCCAAAGACTGGAGTGGATCCGACGACATCGAATTTTTCACCTAAAAAATGTACAGTGTATAGTAAGGATTTTGGAGCCTTCCATGGCTCATCTTCCAACTGCCCAACTAGGCGTACCTACGACCTGTGCGCACCTGTGGTTATGTGTTGAGATGTCTATTAACGAAATCCAAAGACTGGAGTGGATCCGACGACATCGAATTTTTCACCTAAAAAAATGTACAGTGTACAGTAAGGATTTTGGAGCCTTTCCATGGCTCTTCTTCCAACTGCCACAGCGGCTCAACTAGGCGTACCTACGACCTGTGCGCACCTGTGGTTATGTGTTGAGATGTCTATTAACGAAATCCAAAGACTGGAGTGGATCCGACGACATCGAATTTTTCACCTAAAAAAATGTATAGTGTATAGTAAGGATTTTGGAGCCTTTCCATGGCTCATCTTCCAACTGCCACAGCGGCCCAACTAGGCGTACCTACGACCTGTGCGCACCTGTGGTTATGTGTTGAGATGTCCATTAACGAAATCCAAAGACTGGAGTGGATCCGACGACATCGAATTTTTCACCTAAAAAATGTACAGTGTATAGTAAGGATTTTGGAGCCTTCCAGGGCTCATCTTCCAACTGCCCAACTAGGCGTACCTACGACCTGTGCGCACCTGTGGTTATGTGTTGAGATGTGTATTAATGAAATCCAAAGACTGGAGTGGATCCGACGACATCGAATTTTTCACCTAAAAAAATGTACAGTGTATAGTAAGGATTTTGGAGCCTTCCATGGCTCATCTTCCAACTGCCACAGCGGCCCAACTGGGCGTACCTACGACCTGTGCGCACCTGTGGTTATGTGTTGAGATGTCTATTAACGAAATCCAAAGACTGGAGTGGATCCGACGACATCGAATTTTTCACCTAAAAAAATGTACAGTGTATAGTAAGGATTTTGGAGCCTTCCATGGCTCATCTTCCAACTGCCACAGCGGCCCAACTAGGCGTACCTACGACCTGTGCGCACCTGTGGTTATGTGTTGCGATGTGTATTAACGAAATCCAAAGACTGGAGTGGATCCGACGACATCGAATTTTTCACCTAAAAAAATGTATAGTGTATAGTAAGGATTTTGGAGCCTTTCCATGGCTCATCTTCCAACTGCCACAGCGGCCCAACTAGGCGTACCTACGACCTGTGCGCACCTGTGGTTATGTGTTGAGATGTGTATTAATGAAATCCAAAGACTGGAGTGGATCCGACGACATCGAATTTTTCACCTAAAAAAATGTACAGTGTATAGTAAGGATTTTGGAGCCTTCCATGGCTCATCTTCCAACTGCCACAGCGGCCCAACTGGGCGTACCTACGACCTGTGCGCACCTGTGGTTATGTGTTGAGATGTCTATTAACGAAATCCAAAGACTGGAGTGGATCCGACGACATCGAATTTTTCACCTAAAAAAATGTATAGTGTATAGTAAGGATTTTGGAGCCTTTCCATGGCTCATCTTCCAACTGCCACAGCGGCCCAACTAGGCGTACCTACGACCTGTGCGCACCTGTGGTTATGTGTTGAGATGTCCATTAACGAAATCCAAAGACTGGAGTGGATCCGACGACATCGAATTTTTCACCTAAAAAATGTACAGTGTATAGTAAGGATTTTGGAGCCTTCCAGGGCTCATCTTCCAACTGCCCAACTAGGCGTACCTACGACCTGTGCGCACCTGTGGTTATGTGTTGAGATGTGTATTAATGAAATCCAAAGACTGGAGTGGATCCGACGACATCGAATTTTTCACCTAAAAAAATGTACAGTGTATAGTAAGGATTTTGGAGCCTTCCATGGCTCATCTTCCAACTGCCACAGCGGCCCAACTGGGCGTACCTACGACCTGTGCGCACCTGTGGTTATGTGTTGAGATGTCTATTAACGAAATCCAAAGACTGGAGTGGATCCGACGACATCGAATTTTTCACCTAAAAAAATGTACAGTGTATAGTAAGGATTTTGGAGCCTTCCATGGCTCATCTTCCAACTGCCACAGCGGCCCAACTAGGCGTACCTACGACCTGTGCGCACCTGTGGTTATGTGTTGCGATGTGTATTAACGAAATCCAAAGACTGGAGTGGATCCGACGACATCGAATTTTTCACCTAAAAAAATGTATAGTGTATAGTAAGGATTTTGGAGCCTTTCCATGGCTCATCTTCCAACTGCCACAGCGGCCCAACTAGGCGTACCTACGACCTGTGCGCACCTGTGGTTATGTGTTGAGATGTGTATTAATGAAATCCAAAGACTGGAGTGGATCCGACGACATCGAATTTTTCACCTAAAAAAATGTACAGTGTATAGTAAGGATTTTGGAGCCTTCCATGGCTCATCTTCCAACTGCCACAGCGGCCCAACTGGGCGTACCTACGACCTGTGCGCACCTGTGGTTATGTGTTGAGATGTCTATTAACGAAATCCAAAGACTGGAGTGGATCCGACGACATCGAATTTTTCACCTAAAAAAATGTACAGTGTACAGTAAGGATTTTGGAGCCTTTCCATGGCTCTTCTTCCAACTGCCACAGCGGCTCAACTAGGCGTACCTACGACCTGTGCGCACCTGTGGTTATGTGTTGAGATGTCTATTAACGAAATCCAAAGACTGGAGTGGATCCGACGACATCGAATTTTTCACCTAAAAAAATGTAGTGTGTAGTAAGGATTTTGGAGCCTTTCCATGGCTCATCTTCCAACTGCTACAGCGGCCCAACTAGGCGTACCTACGACCTGTGCGCACCTGTGGTTATGTGTTGAGATGTGTATTAACGAAATCCAAAGACTGGAGTGGATCCGACGACATCGAATTTTTCACCTAAAAAAATGTATAGTGTATAGTAAGGATTTTGGAGCCTTTCCATGGCTCATCTTCCAACTGCCACAGCGGCCCAACTAGGCGTACCTACGACCTGTGCGCACCTGTGTTTATGTGTTGAGATGTGTATTAATGAAATCCAAAGACTGGAGTGGATCCGACGACATCGAATTTTTCACCTAAAAAAATGTACAGTGTATAGTAAGGATTTTGGAGCCTTCCATGGCTCATCTTCCAACTGCCACAGCGGCCCAACTGGGCGTACCTACGACCTGTGCGCACCTGTGGTTATGTGTTGAGATGTCTATTAACGAAATCCAAAGACTGGAGTGGATCCGACGACATCGAATTTTTCACCTAAAAAAATGTACAGTGTACAGTAAGGATTTTGGAGCCTTTCCATGGCTCTTCTTCCAACTGCCACAGCGGCTCAACTAGGCGTACCTACGACCTGTGCGCACCTGTGGTTATGTGTTGAGATGTCTATTAACGAAATCCAAAGACTGGAGTGCATCCGACGACATCGAATTTTTCACCTAAAAAAATGTATAGTGTATAGTAAGGATTTTGGAGCCTTTCCATGGCTCATCTTCCAACTGCCATAGCGGCCCAACTAGGCGTACCTACGACCTGTGGTTATGTGTTGAGATGTCTATTAACGAAATCCAAAGACTGGAGTGGATCCGACGACATCGAATTTTTCACCTAAAAAAATGTATAGTGCATAGTAAGGATTTTGGAGCCTTTCCATGGCTCATCTTCCAACTGCCACAGCGGCCCAACTAGGCGTACCTACGACCTGTGCGCACCTGTGGTTATGTGTTGAGATGTGTATTAATGAAATCCAAAGACTGGAGTGGATCCGACGACATCGAATTTTTCACCTAAAAAAATGTACAGTGTATAGTAAGGATTTTGGAGCCTTCCATGGCTCATCTTCCAACTGCCACAGCGGCCCAACTGGGCGTACCTACGACCTGTGCGCACCTGTGGTTATGTGTTGAGATGTCTATTAACGAAATCCAAAGACTGGAGTGGATCCGACGACATCGAATTTTTCACCTAAAAAAATGTATAGTGTATAGTAAGGATTTTGGAGCCTTTCCATGGCTCATCTTCCAACTGCCACAGCGGCCCAACTAGGCGTACCTACGACCTGTGCGCACCTGTGGTTATGTGTTGAGATGTGTATTAATGAAATCCAAAGACTGGAGTGGATCCGACGACATCGAATTTTTCACCTAAAAAAATGTACAGTGTATAGTAAGGATTTTGGAGCCTTCCATGGCTCATCTTCCAACTGCCACAGCGGCCCAACTGGGCGTACCTACGACCTGTGCGCACCTGTGGTTATGTGTTGAGATGTCTTTTAACGAAATCCAAAGACTGGAGTGGATCCGACGACATCGAATTTTTCACCTAAAAAAATGTACAGTGTACAGTAAGGATTTTGGAGCCTTTCCATGGCTCTTCTTCCAACTGCCACAGCGGCTCAACTAGGCGTACCTACGACCTGTGCGCACCTGTGGTTATGTGTTGAGATGTCTATTAACGAAATCCAAAGACTGGCGTGGATCCGACGACATCGAATTTTTCACCTAAAAAATGTACAGTGTATAGTAAGGATTTTGGAGCCTTCCATGGCTCATCTTCCAACTGCCACAGCGGCCCAACTAGGCGTACCTACGACCTGTGCGCACCTGTGGTTATGTGTTGAGATGTATATTAACGAAATCCAAAGACTGGAGTGGATCCGACGACATCGAATTTTTCACCTAAAAAAATGTACAGTGTATAGTAAGGATTTTGGAGCCGTCCATGGCTAATCTTCCAACTGCCACAGCGGGCCAACTAGGCGTACCTACGACCTGTGCGCACCTGTGGTTATGTGTTGAGATGTGTATTAACGAAATCCAAAGACTGGAGTGGATCCGACGACATCGAATTTTTCACCTAAAAAAATGTACAGTGTACAGTAAGGATTTTGGAGCCTTCCATGGCTCATCTTCCAACTGCCACAGCGGCCCAACTAGGCGTACCTACGACCTGTGCGCACCTGTGGTTATGTGTTGCGATTTGTATTAACGAAATCCAAAGACTGGAGTGGATCCGACGACATCGAATTTTTCACCTAAAAAAATGTACAGTGTATAGTAAGGATTTTGGAGCCTTCCATGGCTCATCTTCCAACTGCCACAGCGGCCCAACTAGGCGTACCTACGACCTGTGCGCACCTGTGGTTATGTGTTGAGATGTGTATTAACGAAATCCAAAGACTGGAGTGTATAGTAAGGATTTTGGAGCCTTTCCATGGCTCATCTTCCAACTGCCACAGCGGCCCAACTCTGCGTACCTACGACCTGTGCGCACCTGAGGTTATGTGTTGAGATGTGTATTAACGAAATCCAAAGACTGGAGTGGATCCGACGACATCGAATTTTTCACCTAAAAAATGTACAGTGTATAGTAAGGATTTTGGAGCCTTCCATGGCTCATCTTCCAACTGCCACAGCGGCCCAACTGGGCGTACCTACGACCTATGCGCACCTGTGGTTATGTGTTGCGATGTGTATTAACGAAACCAAAGACTGGAGTGGATCCGATGACATCGAATTTTTCACCTAAAAAAATGTACAGTGCATAGTAAGGATTTTAGAGCCTTTCCATGGCTCTTCTTCCAACTGCCACAGCGGCCCAACTAGGCGTACCTACGACCTGTGCGCAGCTGTGGTTATGTGTTGAGATGTCTATTAACGAAATCCAAAGACTGGAGTGGATCCGACGACATCGAATTTTTCACCTAAAAAAATGTACAGTGTATATAACTGGCATAGCGGCCCAACTAGGCGTACCTACGACCTGTGCGCACCTGAGGTTATGTGTTGAGATGTCTATTAACGAAATCCAAAGACTGGAGTGGATCCGACGACATCGAATTTTTCACCTAAAAAAATGTACAGTGTATAGTAAGGATTTTGGAGCCTTTCCATGGCTCATCTTCCAACTGCCACAGCGGCCCAACTGGGCGTACCTACGACCTATGCGCACCTGTGGTTATGTGTTGCGATTTGTATTAACGAAATCCAAAGACTGGAGTGGATCCGACGACATCGAATTTTTCACCTAAAAAAATGTACAGTGTATAGTAAGGATTTTGGAGCCTTCCATGGCTCATCTTCCAACTGCCACAGCGGCCCAACTAGGCGTACCTACGACCTGTGCGCACCTGTGGTTATGTGTTGAGATGTGTATTAACGAAATCCAAAGACTGGAGTGTATAGTAAGGATTTTGGAGCCTTTCCATGGCTCATCTTCCAACTGCCACAGCGGCCCAACTCTGCGTACCTACGACCTGTGCGCACCTGAGGTTATGTGTTGAGATGTGTATTAACGAAATCCAAAGACTGGAGTGGATCCGACGACATCGAATTTTTCACCTAAAAAAATGTACAGTGTACAGTAAGGATTTTGGAGCCTTCCATGGCTCATCTTCCAACTGCCACAGCGGCCCAACTAGGCGTACCTACGACCTGTGCGCACCTGTGGTTATGTGTTGCGATTTGTATTAACGAAATCCAAAGACTGGAGTGGATCCGACGACATCGAATTTTTCACCTAAAAAAATGTACAGTGTATAGTAAGGATTTTGGAGCCTTCCATGGCTCATCTTCCAACTGCCACAGCGGCCCAACTAGGCGTACCTACGACCTGTGCGCACCTGTGGTTATGTGTTGAGATGTGTATTAACGAAATCCAAAGACTGGAGTGTATAGTAAGGATTTTGGAGCCTTTCCATGGCTCATCTTCCAACTGCCACAGCGGCCCAACTCTGCGTACCTACGACCTGTGCGCACCTGAGGTTATGTGTTGAGATGTGTATTAACGAAATCCAAAGACTGGAGTGGATCCGACGACATCGAATATTTCACCTAAAAAATGTACAGTGTATAGTAAGGATTTTGGAGCCTTCCATGGCTCATCTTCCAACTGCCACAGCGGCCCAACTGGGCGTACCTACGACCTATGCGCACCTGTGGTTATGTGTTGCGATGTGTATTAACGAAACCAAAGACTGGAGTGGATCCGATGACATCGAATTTTTCACCTAAAAAAATGTACAGTGCATAGTAAGGATTTTAGAGCCTTTCCATGGCTCTTCTTCCAACTGCCACAGCGGCCCAACTAGGCGTACCTACGACCTGTGCGCAGCTGTGGTTATGTGTTGAGATGTCTATTAACGAAATCCAAAGACTGGAGTGGATCCGACGACATCGAATTTTTCACCTAAAAAAATGTACAGTGTATATAACTGGCATAGCGGCCCAACTAGGCGTACCTACGACCTGTGCGCACCTGAGGTTATGTGTTGAGATGTCTATTAACGAAATCCAAAGACTGGAGTGGATCCGACGACATCGAATTTTTCACCTAAAAAAATGTACAGTGTATAGTAAGGATTTTGGAGCCTTTCCATGGCTCATCTTCCAACTGCCACAGCGGCCCAACTGGGCGTACCTACGACCTATGCGCACCTGTGGTTATGTGTTGCGATTTGTATTAACGAAATCCAAAGACTGGAGTGGATCCGACGACATCGAATTTTTCACCTAAAAAAATGTACAGTGTATAGTAAGGATTTTGGAGCCTTCCATGGCTCATCTTCCAACTGCCACAGCGGCCCAACTAGGCGTACCTACGACCTGTGCGCACCTGTGGTTATGTGTTGAGATGTGTATTAACGAAATCCAAAGACTGGAGTGTATAGTAAGGATTTTGGAGCCTTTCCATGGCTCATCTTCCAACTGCCACAGCGGCCCAACTCTGCGTACCTACGACCTGTGCGCACCTGAGGTTATGTGTTGAGATGTGTATTAACGAAATCCAAAGACTGGAGTGGATCCGACGACATCGAATTTTTCACCTAAAAAATGTACAGTGTATAGTAAGGATTTTGGAGCCTTCCATGGCTCATCTTCCAACTGCCACAGCGGCCCAACTGGGCGTACCTACGACCTATGCGCACCTGTGGTTATGTGTTGCGATGTGTATTAACGAAACCAAAGACTGGAGTGGATCCGATGACATCGAATTTTTCACCTAAAAAAATGTACAGTGCATAGTAAGGATTTTAGAGCCTTTCCATGGCTCTTCTTCCAACTGCCACAGCGGCCCAACTAGGCGTACCTACGACCTGTGCGCAGCTGTGGTTATGTGTTGAGATGTCTATTAACGAAATCCAAAGACTGGAGTGGATCCGACGACATCGAATTTTTCACCTAAAAAAATGTACAGTGTATATAACTGGCATAGCGGCCCAACTAGGCGTACCTACGACCTGTGCGCACCTGAGGTTATGTGTTGAGATGTCTATTAACGAAATCCAAAGACTGGAGTGGATCCGACGACATCGAATTTTTCACCTAAAAAATGTACAGTGTATAGTAAGGATTTTGGAGCCTTCCATGGCTCATCTTCCAACTGCCACAGCGGCCCAACTGGGCGTACCTACGACCTGTGCCCACCTGAAGTTATGTGTTGAGATGTGTATTAACGAAATCCAAAGACTGGAGTGGATCCGACGACATCGAATTTTTCACCTAAAAAATGTACAGTGTATAGTAAGGATTTTAGAGCCTTTCCATGGCTCATCTTCCAACTGCCACAGCGGCCCAACTGGGAGTACTTACGACCTGTGCGCACCTGTGGCTATGTGTTGAGATGTGTATTAACGAAATCCAAAGACTGGAGTGGATCCGACGACATCGAATTTTTCACCTAAAAAAATGTACAGTGTATAGTAAGGATTTTAGAGCCTTTCCATGGCTCATCTTCCAACTGCCACAGCGGCCCAACTCTGCGTACCTACGACCTGTGCGCACCTGTGGTTATGTGTTGAGATGTGTATTAATGAAATCCAAAGACTGGAGTGGATCCGACGACATCGAATTTTTCACCTAAAAAAATGTACAGTGTATAGTAAGGATTTTGGAGCCTTCCATGGCTCATATTCCAACTGCCATAGCGGCCCAACTAGGCGTAC
>CAJSMF010000151.1:0-76205 GCA_907269125.1 Eristalis pertinax | reverse complement strand
GTGGATCCGACGACATCGAATTTTTCACCTAAAAAAATGTACAGTGTATAGTAAGGATTTTGGAGCCTTTCCATGGCTCATCTTCCAACTGCCACAGCGGCCCAACTAGGCGTACCTACGACCTGTGCGCACCTGTGGTTATGTGTTGAGATGTGTATTAACGAAATCCAAAGACTGGAGTGGATCCGACGACATCGAATTTTTCACCTAAAAAAATGTACAGTGTATAGTAAGGATTTTGGAGCCTTTCCATGGCTCATCTTCCAACTGCCACAGCGGCCCAACTAGGCGTACCTACGACCTGTGCGCACCTGTGGTTATGTGTTGAGATGTGTATTAACGAAATCCAAAGACTGGAGTGGATCCGACGACATCGAATTTTTCACCTAAAAAAATGTACAGTGTATAGTAAGGATTTTGGAGCCTTTCCATGGCTCATCTTCCAACTGCCACAGCGGCCCAACTAGGCGTACCTACGACCTGTGCGCACCTGTGGTTATGTGTTGAGATGTGTATTAACGAAATCCAAAGACTGGAGTGGATCCGACGACATCGAATTTTTCACCTAAAAAAATTTACAGTGTATAGTAAGGATTTTGGAGCCTTTCCATGGCTCATCTTCCAACTGCCACAGCGGCCCAACTAGGCGTACCTACGACCTGTGCGCACCTGTGGTTATGTGTTGAGATGTGTATTAACGAAATCCAAAGACTGGAGTGGATCCGACGACATCGAATTTTTCACCTAAAAAAATTTACAGTGTATAGTAAGGATTTTGGAGCCTTTCCATGGCTCATCTTCCAACTGCCACAGCGGCCCAACTAGGCGTACCTTCGACCTGTGCGCACCTGTGGTTATGTGTTGAGATGTGTATTAACGAAATCCAAAGACTGGAGTGGATCCGACGACATCGAATTTTTCACCTAAAAAAATGTACAGTGTATAGTAAGGATTTTGGAGCCTTTCCATGGCTCATCTTCCAACTGCCACAGCGGCCCAACTAGGCGTACCTACGACCTGTGCGCACCTGTGGTTATGTGTTGAGATGTGTATTAACGAAATCCAAAGACTGGAGTGGATCCGACGACATCGAATTTTTCACCTAAAAAAATGTACAGTGTATAGTAAGGATTTTGGAGCCTTTCCATGGCTCATCTTCCAACTGCCACAGCGGCCCAACTAGGCGTACCTACGACCTGTGCGCACCTGTGGTTATGTGTTGAGATGTGTATTAACGAAATCCAAAGACTGGAGTGGATCCGACGACATCGAATTTTTCACCTAAAAAAATGTACAGTGTATAGTAAGGATTTTGGAGCCTTTCCATGGCTCATCTCCAACTGCCACAGCGGCCCAACTAGGCGTACCTACGACCTGTGCGCACCTGTGGTTATGTGTTGAGATGTGTATTAACGAAATCCAAAGACTGGAGTGGATCCGACGACATCGATATTTTCACCTAAAAAAATGTACAGTGTATAGTAAGGATTTTGGAGCCTTTCCATGGCTCATCTTCCAACTGCCACAGCGGCCCAACTAGGCGTACCTACGACCTGTGCGCACCTGTGGTTATGTGTTGAGATGTGTATTAACGAAATCCAAAGACTGGAGTGGATCCGACGACATCGAATTTTTCACCTAAAAAAATGTACAGTGTATAGTAAGGATTTTGGAGCCTTTCCATGGCTCATCTTCCAACTGCCACAGCGGCTCAACTAGGCGTACCTACGACCTGTGCGCACCTGTGGTTATGTGTTGAGATGTGTATTAACGAAATCCAAAGACTGGAGTGGATCCGACGACATCGAATTTTTCACCTAAAAAAATGTACAGTGTATAGTAAGGATTTTGGAGCCTTTCCATGGCTCATCTTCCAACTGCCACAGCGGCCCAACTAGGCGTACCTACGACCTGTGCGCACCTGTGGTTATGTGTTGAGATGTGTATTAACGAAATCCAAAGACTGGAGTGGATCCGACGACATCGAATTTTTCACCTAAAAAAATGTACAGTGTATAGTAAGGATTTTGGAGCCTTTCCATGGCTCATCTTCCAACTGCCACAGCGGCCCAACTAGGCGTACCTACGACCTGTGCGCACCTGTGGTTATGTGTTGAGATGTGTATTAACGAAATCCAAAGACTGGAGTGGATCCGACGACATCGAATTTTTCACCTAAAAAAATGTACAGTGTATAGTAAGGATTTTGGAGCCTTTCCATGGCTCATCTTCCAACTGCCACAGCGGCTCAACTAGGCGTACCTACGACCTGTGCGCACCTGTGGTTATGTGTTGAGATGTGTATTAACGAAATCCAAAGACTGGAGTGGATCCGACGACATCGAATTTTTCACCTAAAAAAATGTACAGTGTATAGTAAGGATTTTGGAGCCTTTCCATGGCTCATCTTCCAACTGCCACAGCGGCCCAACTAGGCGTACCTACGACCTGTGCGCACCTGTGGTTATGTGTTGAGATGTGTATTAACGAAATCCAAAGACTGGAGTGGATCCGACGACATCGAATTTTTCACCTAAAAAAATGTACAGTGTATAGTAAGGATTTTGGAGCCTTTCCATGGCTCATCTTCCAACTGCCACAGCGGCCCAACTAGGCGTACCTACGACCTGTGCGCACCTGTGGTTATGTGTTGAGATGTGTATTAACGAAATCCAAAGACTGGAGTGGATCCGACGACATCGATATTTTCACCTAAAAAAATGTACAGTGTATAGTAAGGATTTTGGAGCCTTTCCATGGCTCATCTTCCAACTGCCACAGCGGCCCAACTAGGCGTACCTACGACCTGTGCGCACCTGTGGTTATGTGTTGAGATGTGTATTAACGAAATCCAAAGACTGGAGTGGATCCGACGACATCGATATTTTCACCTAAAAAAATGTACAGTGTATAGTAAGGATTTTGGAGCCTTTCCATGGCTCATCTTCCAACTGCCACAGCGGCCCAACTAGGCGTACCTACGACCTGTGCGCACCTGTGGTTATGTGTTGAGATGTGTATTAACGAAATCCAAAGACTGGAGTGGATCCGACGACATCGAATTTTTCACCTAAAAAAATGTACAGTGTATAGTAAGGATTTTGGAGTCTTTCCATGACTCATCTTCCAACTGCCACAGCGGCCCAACTAGGCGTACCTACGACCTGTGCGCACCTGTGGTTATGTGTTGAGATGTGTATTAACGAAATCCAAAGACTGGAGTGGATCCGACGACATCGAATTTTTCACCTAAAAAAATGTACAGTGTATAGTAAGGATTTTGGAGCCTTTCCATGGCTCATCTTCCAACTGCCACAGCGGCCCAACTAGGCGTACCTACGACCTGTGCGCACCTGTGGTTATGTGTTGAGATGTGTATTAACGAAATCCAAAGACTGGAGTGGATCCGACGACATCGAATTTTTCACCTAAAAAAATGTACAGTGTATAGTAAGGATTTTGGAGCCTTTCCATGGCTCATCTTCCAACTGCCACAGCGGCCCAACTAGGCGTACCTACGACCTGTGCGCACCTGTGGTTATGTGTTGAGATGTGTATTAACGAAATCCAAAGACTGGAGTGGATCCGACGACATCGAATTTTTCACCTAAAAAAATGTACAGTGTATAGTAAGGATTTTGGAGCCTTTCCATGGCTCATCTTCCAACTGCCACAGCGGCCCAACTAACCGTACCTACGACCTGTGCGCACCTGTGGTTATGTGTTGAGATGTGTATTAACGAAATCCAAAGACTGGAGTGGATCCGACGACATCGAATTTTTCACCTAAAAAAATGTACAGTGTATAGTAAGGATTTTGGAGCCTTTCCATGGCTCATCTTCCAACTGCCACAGCGGCCCAACTAGGCGTACCTACGACCTGTGCGCACCTGTGGTTATGTGTTGAGATGTGTATTAACGAAATCCAAAGACTGGAGTGGATCCGACGACATCGATATTTTCACCTAAAAAAATGTACAGTGTATAGTAAGGATTTTGGTGCCTTTCCATGGCTCATCTTCCAACTGCCACAGCGGCCCAACTAGGCGTACCTACGACCTGTGCGCACCTGTGGTTATGTGTTGAGATGTGTATTAACGAAATCCAAAGACTGGAGTGGATCCGACGACATCGAATTTTTCACCTAAAAAAATGTACAGTGTATAGTAAGGATTTTGGAGCCTTTCCATGGCTCATCTTCCAACTGCCACAGCGGCCCAACTAGGCGTACCTACGACCTGTGCGCACCTGTGGTTATGTGTTGAGATGTGTATTAACGAAATCCAAAGACTGGAGTGGATCCGATGACATCGATATTTTCACCTAAAAAAATGTACAGTGTATAGTAAGGATTTTGGAGCCTTTCCATGGCTCATCTTCCAACTGCCACAGCGGCCCAACTGGGCGTACCTACGACCTGTGCGCACCTGTGGTTATGTGTTGAGATGTGTATTAACGAAATCCAAAGACTGGAGTGGATCCGACGACATCGAATTTTTCACCTAAAAAAATGTACAGTGTATAGTAAGGATTTTGGAGCCTTTCCATGGCTCATCTTCCAACTGCCACAGCGGCCCAACTAGGCGTACCTACGACCTGTGCGCACCTGTGGTTATTTGTTGAGATGTGTATTAACGAAATCCAAAGACTGGAGTGGATCCGACGACATCGATATTTTCACCTAAAAAAATGTACAGTGTATAGTAAGGATTTTGGAGCCTTTCCATGGCTCATCTTCCAACTGCCACAGCGGCCCAACTGGGCGTACCTACGACCTGTGCGCACCTGTGGTTATGTGTTGAGATGTGTATTAACAAAATCCAAAGACTGGAGTGGATCCGACGACATCGAATTTTTCACCTAAAAAAATGTACAGTGTATAGTAAGGATTTTGGAGCCTTTCCATGGCTCATCTTCCAACTGCCACAGCGGCCCAACTAGGCGTACCTACGACCTGTGCGCACCTGTGGTTATGTGTTGAGATGTGTATTAACGAAATCCAAAGACTGGAGTGGATCCGACGACATCGAATTTTTCACCTAAAAAAATGTACAGTGTATAGTAAGGATTTTGGAGCCTTTCCATGGCTCATCTTCCAACTGCCACAGCGGCCCAACTAGGCGTACCTACGACCTGTGCGCACCTGTGGTTATGTGTTGAGATGTGTATTAACGAAATCCAAAGACTGGAGTGGATCCGACGACATCGAATTTTTCACCTAAAAAAATGTACAGTGTATAGTAAGGATTTTGGAGCCTTTCCATGGCTCATCTTCCAACTGCCACAGCGGCCCAACTAGGCGTACCTACGACCTGTGCGCACCTGTGGTTATGTGTTGAGATGTGTATTAACGAAATCCAAAGACTGGAGTGGATCCGACGACATCGAATTTTTCACCTAAAAAAATGTACAGTGTATAGTAAGGATTTTGGAGCCTTTCCATGGCTCATCTTCCAACTGCCACAGCGGCCCAACAGGGCGTAAATACGACCTGTGCGCACCTGTGGTTATGTGTTGAGGTGTGTATTAACGAAATCCAAAGAATGGAGTGGACCAGACGACATCGAATTTTTCACCTAAAAAAATGTACAGTGTATAGTAAGGATTTTGGAGCCTTTCCATGGCTCATCTTCCAACTGCCACAGCGGCCCAACTAGGCGTACCTACGACCTGTGCGCACCTGTGGTTATGTGTTGAGATGTGTATTAACGAAATCCAAAGACTGGAGTGGATCCGACGACATCGAATTTTTCACCTAAAAAAATGTACAGTGTATAGTAAGGATTTTGGAGCCTTTCCATGGCTCATCTTCCAACTGCCACAGCGGCCCAACTAGGCGTACTGCGCACCTGTGGTTATGTGTTGAGATGTGTATTAACGAAATCCAAAGACTGGAGTGGATCCGACGACATCGAATTTTTCACCTAAAAAAATGTACAGTGTATAGTAAGGATTTTGGAGCCTTTCCATGGCTCATCTTCCAACTGCCACAGTGGCCCAACTAGGCGTACCTACGACCTGTGCGCACCTGTGGTTATGTGTTGAGATGTGTATTAACGAAATCCAAAGACTGGAGTGGATCCGACGACATCGAATTTTTCACCTAAAAAAATGTACAGTGTATAGTAAGGATGTTGGAGCCTTTCCATGGCTCATCTTCCAACTGCCACAGCGGCCCAACTAGGCGTACCTACGACCTGTGCGCACCTGTGGTTATGTGTTGAGATGTGTATTAACGAAATCCAAAGACTGGAGTGGATCCGACGACATCGAATTTTTCACCTAAAAAAATGTACAGTGTATAGTAAGGATTTTGGAGCCTTTCCATGGCTCATCTTCCAACTGCCACAGCGGCCCAACTAGGCGTACCTACGACCTGTGCGCACCTGTGGTTATGTGTTGAGATGTGTATTAACGAAATCCAAAGACTGGAGTGGATCCGACGACATCGAATTTTTCACCTAAAAAAATGTACAGTGTATAGTAAGGATTTTGGAGCCTTTCCATGGCTTATCTTCCAACTGCCACAGCGGCCCAACTAGGCGTACCTACGACCTGTGCGCACCTGTGGTTATGTGTTGAGATGTGTATTAACGAAATCCAAAGACTGGAGTGGATCCGACGACATCGAATTTTTTCACCTAAAAAAATGTACAGTGTATAGTAAGGATTTTGGAGCCTTTCCATGGCTCATCTTCCAACTGCCACAGCGGCCCAACTAGGCGTACCTACGACCTGTGCGCACCTGTGGTTATGTGTTGAGATGTGTATTAACGAAATCCAAAGACTGGAGTGGATCCGACGACATCGAATTTTTCACCTAAAAAAATGTACAGTGTATAGTAAGGATTTTGGAGCCTTTCCATGGCTCATCTTCCAACTGCCACAGCGGCCCAACTAGGCGTACCTACGACCTGTGCGCACCTGTGGTTATGTGTTGAGATGTGTATTAACGAAATCCAAAGACTGGAGTGGATCCGACGACATCGAATTTTTCACCTAAAAAAATGTACAGTGTATAGTAAGGATTTTGGAGCCTTTCCATGGCTCATCTTCCAACTGCCACAGCGGCCCAACTAGGCGTACCTACGACCTGTGCGCACCTGTGGTTATGTGTTGAGATGTGTATTAACGAAATCCAAAGACTGGAGTGGATCCGACGACATCGAATTTTTCACCTAAAAAAATGTACAGTGTATAGTAAGGATTTTGGAGCCTTTCCATGGCTCATCTTCCAACTGCCACAGCGGCCCAACTAGGCGTACCTACGACCTGTGCGCACCTGTGGTTATGTGTTGAGATGTGTATTAACGAAATCCAAAGACTGGAGTGGATCCGACGACATCGAATTTTTCACCTAAAAAAATGTACAGTGTATAGTAAGGATTTTGGAGCCTTTCCATGGCTTATCTTCCAACTGCCACAGCGGCCCAACTAGGCGTACCTACGACCTGTGCGCACCTGTGGTTATGTGTTGAGATGTGTATTAACGAAATCCAAAGACTGGAGTGGATCCGACGACATCGAATTTTTCACCTAAAAAAATGTACAGTGTATAGTAAGGATTTTGGAGCCTTTCCATGGCTCATCTTCCAACTGCCACAGCGGCCCAACTAGGCGTACCTACGACCTGTGCGCACCTGTGGTTATGTGTTGAGATGTGTATTAACGAAATCCAAAGACTGGAGTGGATCCGACGACATCGAATTTTTCACCTAAAAAAATGTACAGTGTATAGTAAGGATTTTGGAGCCTTTCCATGGCTCATCTTCCAACTGCCACAGCGGCCCAACTAGGCGTACCTACGACCTGTGCGCACCTGTGGTTATGTGTTGAGATGTGTATTAACGAAATCCAAAGACTGGAGTGGATCCGACGACATCGAATTTTTCACCTAAAAAAATGTACAGTGTATAGTAAGGATTTTGGAGCCTTTCCATGGCTCATCTTCCAACTGCCACAGCGGCCCAACTAGGCGTACCTACGACCTGTGCGCACCTGTGGTTATGTGTTGAGATGTGTATTAACGAAATCCAAAGACTGGAGTGGATCCGACGACATCGAATTTTTCACCTAAAAAAATGTACAGTGTATAGTAAGGATTTTGGAGCCTTTCCATGGCTCATCTTCCAACTGCCACAGCGGCCCAACTAGGCGTACCTACGACCTGTGCGCACCTGTGGTTATGTGTTGAGATGTGTATTAACGAAATCCAAAGACTGGAGTGGATCCGACGACATCGAATTTTTCACCTAAAAAAATGTACAGTGTATAGTAAGGATTTTGGAGCCTTTCCATGGCTCATCTTCCAACTGCCACAGCGGCCCAACTAGGCGTACCTACGACCTGTGCGCACCTGTGGTTATGTGTTGAGATGTGTATTAACGAAATCCAAAGACTGGAGTGGATCCGACGAAATCGAATTTTTCACCTAAAAAAATGTACAGTGTATAGTAAGGATTTTGGAGCCTTTCCATGGCTCATCTTCCAACTGCCACAAGCGGCCCAACTGGGCGTACCTACGACCTGTGCGCACCTGTGGTTATGTGTTGAGGAGTGTATTAACGAAATCCAAAGACTGGAGTGGACCCGACGACATCGAATTTTTCACCTAAAAAAATGTACAGTGTATAGTAAGGATTTTGGAGCCTTTCCATGGCTCATCTTCCAACTGCCACAGCGGCCCAACTAGGCGTACCTACGACCTGTGCGCACCTGTGGTTATGTGTTGAGATGTGTATTAACGAAATCCAAAGACTGGAGTGGATCCGACGACATCGAATTTGTCACCTAAAACAATTTACAGTGTATAGTAAGGATTTTGGAGCCTTTCCATGGCTCATCTTCCAACTGCCACAGCGGCCCAACTAGGCGTACCTACGACCTGTGCGCACCTGTGGTTATGTGTTGAGATGTGTATTAACGAAATCCAAAGACTGGAGTGGATCCGACGACATCGAATTTTTCACCTAAAAAAATGTACAGTGTATAGTAAGGATTTTGGAGCCTTTCCATGGCTCATCTTCCAACTGCCACAGCGGCCCAACTAGGCGTACCTACGACCTGTGCGCACCTGTGGTTATGTGTTGAGATGTGTATTAACGAAATCCAAAGACTGGAGTGGATCCGACGACATCGAATTTTGCACCTAAAAAAATGTACAGTGTATAAGTAAGGATTTTGGAGCCTTTCCATGGCTCATCTTCCAACTGCCACAGCGGCCCAACTAGGCGTACCTACGACCTGTGCGCACCTGTGGTTATGTGTTGAGATGTGTATTAACGAAATCCAAAGACTGGAGTGGATCCGACGACATCGAATTTTTCACCTAAAAAAATGTACAGTGTATAGTAAGGATTTTGGAGCCTTTCCATGGCTCATCTTCCAACTGCCACAGCGGCCCAACTAGGCGTACCTACGACCTGTGCGCACCTGTGGTTATGTGTTGAGATGTGTATTAACGAAATCCAAAGACTGGAGTGGATCCGACGACATCGAATTTTTCACCTAAAAAAATGTACAGTGTATAGTAAGGATTTTGGAGCCTTTCCATGGCTCATCTTCCAAATGCCAAAGCGGCCCAACTAGGCGTACCTACGACCTGTGCGCACCTGTGGTTATGTGTTGAGGTGTGTATTAACGAAATCCAAAGACTGGAGTGGACCCGACGACATCGAATTTTTCACCTAAAAAAATGTACAGTGTATAGTAACGATTTTGGAGCCTTTCCATGGCTCATCTTTCAACTGCCACAGCGGCCCAACTAGGCGTACCTACGACCTGTGCGCACCTGTGGTTATGTGTTGAGATGTGTATTAACGAAATCCAAAGACTGGAGTGGATCCGACGACATCGAATTTTTCACCTAAAAAAATGTACAGTGTATAGTAAGGATTTTGGAGCCTTTCCATGGCTCATCTTCCAACTGCCACAGCGGCCCAACTAGGCGTACCTACGACCTGTGCGCACCTGTGGTTATGTGTTGAGATGTGTATTAACGAAATCCAAAGACTGGAGTGGATCCGACGACATCGAATTTTTCACCTAAAAAAATGTACAGTGTATAGTAAGGATTTTGGAGCCTTTCCATGGCTCATCTTCCAACTGCCACAGCGGCCCAACTGGGCGTACCTACGACCTGTGCGCACCTGTGGTTATGTGTTGAGGTGTGTATTAACGAAATCCAAAGACTGGAGTGGACCCGACGACATCGAATTTTTCACCTAAAAAAATGTACAGTGTAAGGATTTTGGAGCCTTTCCATGGCTCATCTTCCAACTGCCACAGCGGCCCAACTAGGCGTACCTACGACATGTGCGCACCTGTGGTTATGTGTTGAGATGTGTATTAACGAAATCCAAAGACTGGAGTGGATCCGACGACATCGAATTTTTCACCTAAAAAAATGTACAGTGTATAGTAAGGATTTTGGAGCCTTTCCATGGCTCATCTTCCAACTGCCACAGCGGCCCAACTAGGCGTACCTACGACCTGTGCGCACCTGTGGTTATGTGTTGAGATGTGTATTAACGAAATCCAAAGACTGGAGTGGATCCGACGACATCGAATTTTTCACCTAAAAAAATGTACAGTGTATAGTAAGGATTTTGGAGCCTTTCCATGGCTCATCTTCCAACTGCCACAGCGGCCCAACTAGGCGTACCTACGACCTGTGCGCACCTGTGGTTATGTGTTGAGATGTGTATTAACGAAATCCAAAGACTGGAGTGGATCCGACGACATCGAATTTTTCACCTAAAAAAATGTACAGGTGAAGGATTTTGGAGCCTTTCCATGGCTCATCTTCCAACTGCCACAGCGGCCCAACTAGGCGTACCTACGACCTGTGCGCACCTGTGGTTATGTGTTGAGGTGTGTATTAACGAAATCCAAAGACTGGAGTGGACCCGACGACATCGAATTTTTCACCTAAAAAAATGTACAGTGTATAGTAAGGATTTTGGAGCCTTTCCATGGCTCATCTTCCAACTGCCACAGCGGCCCAACTAGGCGTACCTACGACCTGTGCGCACCTGTGGTTATGTGTTGAGATGTGTATTAACGAAATCCAAAGACTGGACTGGATCCGACGACATCGAATTTTTCACCTAAAAAAATGTACAGTGTATAGTAAGGATTTTGGAGCCTTTCCATGGCTCATCTTCCAACTGCCACAGCGGCCCAACTAGGCGTACCTACGACCTGTGCGCACCTGTGGTTATGTGTTGAGATGTGTATTAACGAAATCCAAAGACTGGAGTGGATCCGACGACATCGAATTTTTCACCTAAAAAAAATGTACAGTGTATAGTAAGGATTTTGGAGCCTTTCCATGGCTCATCTTCCAACTGCCACAGCGGCCCAACTAGGCGTACCTACGACCTGTGCGCACCTGTGGTTATGTGTTGAGATGTGTATTAACGAAATCCAAAGACTGGAGTGGATCCGACGACATCGAATTTTTCACCTAAAAAAATGTACAGTGTATAGTAAGGATTTTGGCGCCTTTCCATGGCTCATCTTCCAACTGCCACAGCGGCCCAACTAGGCGTACCTACGACCTGTGCGCACCTGTGGTTATGTGTTGAGATGTGTATTAACGAAATCCAAAGACTGGAGTGGATCCGACGACATCGAATTTTTCACCTAAAAAAATGTACAGTGTATAGTAAGGATTTTGGAGCCTTTCCATGGCTCATCTTCCAACTGCCACAGCGGCCCAACTAGGCGTACCTACGACCCTGTGCGCACCTGTGGTTATGTGTTGAGATGTGTATTAACGAAATCCAAAGACTGGAGTGGATCCGACGACATCGAATTTTTCACCTAAAAAAATTTACAGTGAGTAAGGATTTTGGAGCCTTTCCATGGCTCATCTTCCAACTGCCACAGCGGCCCAACTAGGCGTACCTACGACCTGTGCGCACCTGTGGTTATGTGTTGAGATGTGTATTAACGAAATCCAAAGACTGGAGTGGATCCGACGACATCGAATTTTTCACCTAAAAAAATGTACAGTGTATAGTAAGGATTTTGGAGCCTTTCCATGGCTCATCTTCCAACTGCCACAGCGGCCCAACTGGGCGTACCTACGACCTGTGCGCACCTGTGGTTATGTGTTGAGATGTGTATTAACGAAATCCAAAGACTGGAGTGGATCCGACGACATCGAATTTTTCACCTAAAAAAATGTACAGTGTATAGTAAGGATTTTGGAGCCTTTCCATGGCTCATCTTCCAACTGCCACAGCGGCCCAACTAGGCGTACCTACGACCTGTGCGCACCTGTGGTTATGTGTTGAGATGTGTATTAACGAAATCCAAAGACTGGAGTGGATCCGACGACATCGAATTTTTCACCTAAAAAAATGTACAGTGTATAGTAAGGATTTTGGAGCCTTTCCATGGCTCATCTTCCAACTGCCACAGCGGCCCAACTAGGCGTACCTACGACCTGTGCGCACCTGTGGTTATGTGTTGAGATGTGTATTAACGAAATCCAAAGACTGGAGTGGATCCGACGACATCGAATTTTTCACCTAAAAAAATGTACAGTGTATAGTAAGGATTTTGGAGCCTTTCCATGGCTCATCTTCCAACTGCCACAGCGGCCCAACTAGGCGTACCTACGACCTGTGCGCACCTGTGGTTATGTGTTGAGATGTGTATTAACGAAATCCAAAGACTGGAGTGGATCCGACGACATCGAATTTTTCACCTAAAAAAATGTACAGTGTATAGTAAGGATTTTGGAGCCTTTCCATGGCTCATCTTCCAACTGCCACAGCGGCCCAACTAGGCGTACCTACGACCTGTGCGCACCTGTGGTTATGTGTTGAGATGTGTATTAACGAAATCCAAAGACTGGAGTGGATCCGACGACATCGAATTTTTCACCTAAAAAAATGTACAGTGTATAGTAAGGATTTTGGAGCCTTTCCATGGCTCATCTTCCAACTGCCACAGCGGCCCAACTAGGCGTACCTACGACCTGTGCGCACCTGTGGTTATGTGTTGAGATGTGTATTAACGAAATCCAAAGACTGGAGTGGATCCGACGACATCGAATTTTTCACCTAAAAAAATGTGGTTATGTGTTGAGATGTGTATTAACGAAATCCAAAGACTGGAGTGGATCCGACGACATCGAATTTTTCACCTAAAAAAATGTACAGTGTATAGTAAGGATTTTGGAGCCTTTCCATGGCTCATCTTCCAACTGCCACAGCGGCCCAACTAGGCGTACCTACGACCTGTGCGCACCTGTGGTTATGTGTTGAGATGTGTATTAACGAAATCCAAAGACTGGAGTGGATCCGACGACATCGAATTTTTCACCTAAAAAAATGTACAGTGTATAGTAAGGATTTTGGAGCCTTTCCATGGCTCATCTTCCAACTGCCACAGCGGCCCAACTAGGCGTACCTACGACCTGTGCGCACCTGTGGTTATGTGTTGAGATGTGTATTAACGAAATCCAAAGACTGGAGTGGATCCGACGACATCGAATTTTTCACCTAAAAAAATGTACAGTGTATAGTAAGGATTTTGGAGCCTTTCCATTGCTCATCTTCCAACTGCCACAGCGGCCCAACTAGGCGTACCTACGACCTGTGCGCACCTGTGGTTATGTGTTGAGATGTGTATTAACGAAATCCAAAGACTGGAGTGGATCCGACGACATCGAATTTTTCACCTAAAAAAATGTACAGTGTATAGTAAGGATTTTGGAGCCTTTCCATGGCTCATCTTCCAACTGCCACAGCGGCCCAACTAGGCGTACCTACGACCTGTGCGCACCTGTGGTTATGTGTTGAGATGTGTATTAACGAAATCCAAAGACTGGAGTGGATCCGACGACATCGAATTTTTCACCTAAAAAAATGTACAGTGTATAGTAAGGATTTTGGAGCCTTTCCATGGCTCATCTTCCAACTGCCACAGCGGCCCAACTAGGCGTACCTACGACCTGTGCGCACCTGTGGTTATGTGTTGAGATGTACGAAATCCAAAGACTGGAGTGGATCCGACGACATCGAATTTTTCACCTAAAAAAATGTACAGTGTATAGTAAGGATTTTGGAGCCTTTCCATGGCTCATCTTCCAACTGCCACAGCGGCCCAACTGGGCGTACCTACGACCTGTGCGCACCTGTGGTTATGTGTTGAGATGTGTATTAACGAAATCCAAAGACTGGAGTGGATCCGACGACATCGAATTTTTCACCTAAAAAAATGTACAGTGTATAGTAAGGATTTTGGAGCCTTTCCATGGCTCATCTTCCAACTGCCACAGCGCCCCAACTAGGCGTACCTACGACCTGTGCGCACCTGTGGTTATGTGTTGAGATGTGTATTAACGAAATCCAAAGACTGGAGTGGATCCGACGACATCGAATTTTTCACCTAAAAAAATGTACAGTGTATAGTAAGGATTTTGGAGCCTTTCCATGGGCTCATCTTCCAACTGCCACAGCGGCCCAACTAGGCGTACCTACGACCTGTGCGCACCTGTGGTTATGTGTTGAGAAGTGTATTAACGAAATCCAAAGACTGGAGTGGATCCGACGACATCGAATTTTTTCACCTAAAAAAATGTACAGTGTATAGTAAGGATTTTGGAGCCTTTCCATGGCTCATCTTCCAACTGCCACAGCGGCCCAACTAGGCGTACCTACGACCTGTGCGCACCTGTGGTTATGTGTTGAGATGTGTATTAACGAAATCCAAAGACTGGAGTGGATCCGACGACATCGAATTTTTCACCTAAAAAAATGTACAGTGTATAGTAAGGATTTTGGAGCCTTTCCATGGCTCATCTTCCAACTGCCACAGCGGCCCAACTAGGCGTACCTACGACCCGTGCGCACCTGTGGTTATGTGTTGAGATGTGTATTAACGAAATCCAAAGACTGGAGTGGATCCGACGACATCGATTTTTCACCTAAAAAAATGTACAGTGTATGGAAAGGATTTTGAGCCTTTCCATGGCTCATCTTCCAACTGCCACAGCGGCCCAACTAGGCGTACCTACGACCTGTGCGCACCTGTGGTTATGTGTTGAGATGTGTATTAACGAAATCCAAAGACTGGAGTGGATCCGACGACATCGAATTTTTCACCTAAAAAAATGTACAGTGTATAGTAAGGATTTTGGAGCCTTTCCATGGCTCATCTTCCAACTGCCACAGCGGCCCAACTAGGCGTACCTACGACCTGTGCGCACCTGTGGTTATGTGTTGAGATGTGTATTAACGAAATCCAAAGACTGGAGTGGATCCGACGACATCGAATTTTTCACCTAAAAAAATGTACAGTGTATAGTAAGGATTTTGGAGCCTTTCCATGGCTCATCTTCCAACTGCCACAGCGGCCCAACTAGGCGTACCTACAACCTGTGCGCACCTGTGGTTATGTGCTGTGGTTATGTGTTGAGATGTGTATTAACGAAATCCAAAGACTGGAGTGGATCCGACGACATCGAATTTTTCACCTAAAAAAATGTACAGTGTATAGTAAGGATTTTGGAGCCTTTCCATGGCTCATCTTCCAACTGCCACAGCGGCCCAACTAGGCGTACCTACGACCTGTGCGCACCTGTGGTTATGTGTTGAGATGTGTATTAACGAAATCCAAAGACTGGAGTGGATCCGACGACATCGAATTTTTCACCTAAAAAAATGTACAGTGTATAGTAAGGATTTTGGAGCCTTTCCATGGCTCATCTTCCAACTGCCACAGCGGCCCAACTAGGCGTACCTACGACCTGTGCGCACCTGTGGTTATGTGTTGAGATGTGTATTAACGAAATCCAAAGACTGGAGTGGATCCGACGACATCGAATTTTTCACCTAAAAAAATGTACAGTGTATAGTAAGGATTTTGGAGCCTTTCCATGGCTCATCTTCCAACTGCCACAGCGGCCCAACTAGGCGTACCTACGACCTGTGCGCACCTGTGGTTATGTGTTGAGATGTGTATTAACGAAATCCAAAGACTGGAGTGGATCCGACGACATCGAATTTTTCACCTAAAAAAATGTACAGTGTATAGTAAGGATTTTGGAGCCTTTCCATGGCTCATCTTCCAACTGCCACAGCGGCCCAACTAGGCGTACCTACGACCTGTGCGCACCTGTGGTTATGTGTTGAGATGTGTATTAACGAAATCCAAAGACTGGAGTGGATCCGACGACATCGAATTTTTCACCTAAAAAAATCTACAGTGTATAGTAAGGATTTTGGAGCCTTTCCATGGCTCATCTTCCAACTGCCACAGCGGCCCAACTAGGCGTACCTACGACCTGTGCGCACCTGTGGTTATGTGTTGAGATGTGTATTAACGAAATCCAAAGACTGGAGTGGATCCGACGACATCGAATTTTTCACCTAAAAAAATTTACAGTGTATAGTAAGGATTTTGGAGCCTTTCCATGGCTCATCTTCCAACTGCCACAGCGGCCCAACTAGGCGTACCTACGACCTGTGCGCACCTGTGGTTATGTGTTGAGATGTGTATTAACGAAATCCAAAGACTGGAGTGGATCCGACGACATCGAATTTTTCACCTAAAAAAATGTACAGTGTATAGTAAGGATTTTGGAGCCTTTCCATGGCTCATCTTCCAACTGCCACAGCGACCCAACTAGGCGTACCTACGACCTGTGCGCACCTGTGGTTATGTGTTGAGATGTGTATTAACGAAATCCAAAGACTGGAGTGGATCCGACGACATCGAATTTTTCACCTAAAAAAATGTACAGTGTATAGTAAGGATTTTGGAGCCTTTCCATGGCTCATCTTCCAACTGCCACAGCGGCCCAACTAGGCGTACCTACGACCTGTGCGCACCTGTGGTTATGTGTTGAGATGTGTATTAACGAAATCCAAAGACTGGAGTGGATCCGACGACATCGAATTTTTCACCTAAAAAAATGTACAGTGTATAGTAAGGATTTTGGAGCCTTTCCATGGCTCATCTTCCAACTGCCACAGCGGCCCAACTAGGCGTACCTACGACCTGTGCGCACCTGTGGTTATGTGTTCAGATGTGTATTAACGAAATCCAAAGACTGGAGTGGATCCGACGACATCGAATTTTTCACCTAAAAAAATGTACAGTGTATAGTAAGGATTTTGGAGCCTTTCCATGGCTCATCTTCCAACTGCCACAGCGGCCCAACTAGGCGTACCTACGACCTGTGCGCACCTGTGGTTATGTGTTGAGATGTGTATTAACGAAATCCAAAGACTGGAGTGGATCCGACGACATCGAATTTTTCACCTAAAAAAATTTACAGTGTATAGTAAGGATTTTGGAGCCTTTCCATGGCTCATCTTCCAACTGCCACAGCGGCCCAACTAGGCGTACCTACGACCTGTGCGCACCTGTGGTTATGTGTTGAGATGTGTATTAACGAAATTAAAAGACTGGAGTGGATCCGACGACATCGAATTTTTCACCTAAAAAAATGTACAGTGTATAGTAAGGATTTTGGAGCCTTTCCATGGCTCATCTTCCAACTGCCACAGCGGCCCAACTAGGCGTACCTACGACCTGTGCGCAACTGTGGTTATGTGTTGAGATGTGTATTAACGAAATCCAAAGACTGGAGTGGATCCGACGACATCGAATTTTTCACCTAAAAAAATGTACAGTGTATAGTAAGGATTTTGGAGCCTTTCCATGGCTCATCTTCCACTGCCACAGCGGCCCAACTAGGCGTACCTACGACCTGTGCGCACCTGTGGTTATGTGTTGAGATGTGTATTAACGAAATCCAAAGACTGGAGTGGATCCGACGACATCGAATTTTTCACCTAAAAAAATGTACAGTGTATAGTAAGGATTTTGGAGGCTTTCCATGGCTTATCTTCCAACTGCCACAGCGCCCAACTAGCGTACCTACGACCTGTGCGCACCTGTGGTTATGTGTTGAGATGTGTATTAACGAAATCCAAAGACTGGAGTGGATCCGACGACATCGAATTTTTCACCTAAAAAAATGTACAGTGTATAGTAAGGATTTTGGAGCCTTTCCATGGCTCATCTTCCAACTGCCACAGCGGCCCAACTAGGCGTACCTACGACCTGTGCGCACCTGTGGTTATGTGTTGAGATGTGTATTAACGAAATCCAAAGACTGGAGTGGATCCGACGACATCGAATTTTTCACCTAAAAAAATGTACAGTGTATAGTAAGGATTTTGGAGCCTTTCCATGGCTCATCTTCCAACTGCCACAGCGGCCCAACTAGGCGTACCTACGACCTGTGCGCACCTGTGATTATGTGTTGAGATGTGTATTAACGAAATCCAAAGACTGGAGTGGATCCGACGACATCGAATTTTTCACCTAAAAAATGTACAGTGTATAGTAAGGATTTTGGAGGCTTTCCATGGCTTATCTTCCAACTGCCACAGCGGCCCAACTAGGCGTACCTACGACCTGTGCGCACCTGTGGTTATGTGTTGAGATGTGTATTAACGAAATCCAAAGACTGGAGTGGATCCGACGACATCGAATTTTTCACCTAAAAAATGTACAGTGTATAGTAAGGATTTTGGAGCCTTTCCATGGCTCATCTTCCAACTGCCACAGCGGCCCAACTCGGCGTACCTACGACCTGTGCGCACCTGTGGTTATGTGTTGAGATGTGTATTAACGAAATCCAAAGACTGGAGTGGATCCGACGACATCGAATTTTTCACCTAAAAAAATGTACAGTGTATAGTAAGGATTTTGGAGCCTTTCCATGGCTCATCTTCCAACTGCCACAGCGGCCCAACTAGGCGTACCTACGACCTGTGCGCACCTGTGGTTATGTGTTGAGATGTGTATTAACGAAATCCAAGACTGGAGTGGATCCGACGACATCGAATTTTTCACCTAAAAAAATGTACAGTGTATAGTAAGGATTTTGGAGCCTTTCCATGGCTCATCTTCCAACTGCCACAGCGGCCCAACTAGGCGTACCTACGACCTGTGCGCACCTGTGGTTATGTGTTGAGATGTGTATTAACGAAATCCAAAGACTGGAGTGGATCCGACGACATCGAATTTTCACCTAAAAAAATGTACAGTGTATAGTAAGGATTTTGGAGCCTTTCCATGGCTCATCTTCAACTGCCACAGCGGCCCAACTAGGCGTACCTACGACCTGTGCGCACCTGTGGTTATGTGTTGAGATGTGTATTAACGAAATCCAAAGACTGGAGTGGATCCGACGACATCGAATTTTTCACCTAAAAAAATGTACAGTGTATAGTAAGGATTTTGGAGCCTTTCCATGGCTCATCTTCCAACTGCCACAGCGGCCCAACTAGGCGTACCTACGACCTGTGCGCACCTGTGTTATGTGTTGAGGTGTGTATTAACGAATCCAAAGACTGGAGTGGACCCGACGACATCGAATTTTTCACCTAAAAAAATGTACAGTGTATAGTAAGGATTTTGGAGCCTTTCCATGGCTCATCTTCCAACTGCCACAGCGGCCCAACTAGGCGTACCTACGACCTGTGCGCACCTGTGGTTATGTGTTGAGATGTGTATTAACGAAATCCAAAGACTGGAGTGGATCCGACGACATCGAATTTTTCACCTAAAAAATGTACAGTGTATAGTAAGGATTTTGGAGCCTTTCCATGGCTCATCTTCCAACTGCCACAGCGGCCCAACTAGGCGTACCTACGACCTGTGCGCACCTGTGGTTATGTGTTGGTTATGTGTTCAGATGTGTATTAACGAAATCCAAAGACTGGAGTGGATCCGACGACATCGAATTTTTCACCTAAAAAAATGTACAGTGTATAGTAAGGATTTTGGAGCCTTTCCATGGCTCATCTTCCAACTGCCACAGCGGCCCAACTAGGCGTACCTACGACCTGTGCGCACCTGTGGTTATGTGTTGAGATGTGTATTAACGAAATCCAAAGACTGGAGTGGATCCGACGACATCGAATTTTTCACCTAAAAAAATTTACAGTGTATAGTAAGGATTTTGGAGCCTTTCCATGGCTCATCTTCCAACTGCCACAGCGGCCCAACTAGGCGTACCTACGACCTGTGCGCACCTGTGGTTATGTGTTGAGATGTGTATTAACGAAATCCAAAGACTGGAGTGGATCCGACGACATCGAATTTTTCACCTAAAAAAATGTACAGTGTATAGTAAGGATTTTGGAGCCTTTCCATGGCTCATCTTCCAACTGCCACAGCGACCCAACTAGGCGTACCTACGACCTGTGCGCACCTGTGGTTATGTGTTGAGATGTGTATTAACGAAATCCAAAGACTGGAGTGGATCCGACGACATCGAATTTTTCACCTAAAAAAATGTACAGTGTATAGTAAGGATTTTGGAGCCTTTCCATGGCTCATCTTCCAACTGCCACAGCGGCCCAACTAGGCGTACCTACGACCTGTGCGCACCTGTGGTTATGTGTTGAGATGTGTATTAACGAAATCCAAAGACTGGAGTGGATCCGACGACATCGAATTTTTCACCTAAAAAAATTTACAGTGTATAGTAAGGATTTTGGAGCCTTTCCATGGCTCATCTTCCAACTGCCACAGCGGCCCAACTAGGCGTACCTACGACCTGTGCGCACCTGTGGTTATGTGTTGAGATGTGTATTAACGAAATCCAAAGACTGGAGTGGATCCGACGACATCGAATTTTTCACCTAAAAAAATGTACAGTGTATAGTAAGGATTTTGGAGCCTTTCCATGGCTCATCTTCCAACTGCCACAGCGGCCCAACTAGGCGTACCTACGACCTGTGCGCACCTGTGGTTATGTGTTGAGATGTGTATTAACGAAATCCAAAGACTGGAGTGGATCCGACGACATCGAATTTTTCACCTAAAAAAATGTACAGTGTATAGTAAGGATTTTGGAGCCTTTCCATGGCTCATCTTCCAACTGCCACAGCGCCCCAACTAGGCGTACCTACGACCTGTGCGCACCTGTGGTTATGTGTTGAGATGTGTATTAACGAAATCCAAAGACTGGAGTGGATCCGACGACATCGAATTTTTCACCTAAAAAAATGTACAGTGTATAGTAAGGATTTTGGAGGCTTTCCATGGCTTATCTTCCAACTGCCACAGCGGCCCAACTAGGCGTACCTACGACCTGTGCGCACCTGTGGTTATGTGTTGAGATGTGTATTAACGAAATCCAAAGACTGGAGTGGATCCGACGACATCGAATTTTTCACCTAAAAAAATGTACAGTGTATAGTAAGGATTTTGGAGCCTTTCCATGGCTCATCTTCCAACTGCCACAGCGGCCCAACTAGGCGTACCTACGACCTGTGCGCACCTGTGGTTATGTGTTGAGATGTGTATTAACGAAATCCAAAGACTGGAGTGGATCCGACGACATCGAATTTTTCACCTAAAAAAATGTACAGTGTATAGTAAGGATTTTGGAGCCTTTCCATGGCTCATCTTCCAACTGCCACAGCGGCCCAACTAGGCGTACCTACGACCTGTGCGCACCTGTGATTATGTGTTGAGATGTGTATTAACGAAATCCAAAGACTGGAGTGGATCCGACGACATCGAATTTTTCACCTAAAAAAATGTACAGTGTATAGTAAGGATTTTGGAGGCTTTCCATGGCTTATCTTCCAACTGCCACAGCGGCCCAACTATGCGTACCTACGACCTGTGCGCACCTGTGGTTATGTGTTGAGATGTGTATTAACGAAATCCAAAGACTGGAGTGGATCCGACGACATCGAATTTTTCACCTAAAAAAATGTACAGTGTATAGTAAGGATTTTGGAGCCTTTCCATGGCTCATCTTCCAACTGCCACAGCGGCCCAACTCGGCGTACCTACGACCTGTGCGCACCTGTGGTTATGTGTTGAGATGTGTATTAACGAAATCCAAAGACTGGAGTGGATCCGACGACATCGAATTTTTCACCTAAAAAAATGTACAGTGTATAGTAAGGATTTTGGAGCCTTTCCATGGCTCATCTTCCAACTGCCACAGCGGCCCAACTAGGCGTACCTACGACCTGTGCGCACCTGTGGTTATGTGTTGAGATGTGTATTAACGAAATCCAAAGACTGGAGTGGATCCGACGACATCGAATTTTTCACCTAAAAAAATGTACAGTGTATAGTAAGGATTTTGGAGCCTTTCCATGGCTCATCTTCCAACTGCCACAGCGGCCCAACTAGGCGTACCTACGACCTGTGCGCACCTGTGGTTATGTGTTGAGATGTGTATTAACGAAATCCAAAGACTGGAGTGGATCCGACGACATCGAATTTTTCACCTAAAAAAATGTACAGTGTATAGTAAGGATTTTGGAGCCTTTCCATGGCTCATCTTCCAACTGCCACAGCGGCCCAACTAGGCGTACCTACGACCTGTGCGCACCTGTGATTATGTGTTGAGATGTGTATTAACGAAATCCAAAGACTGGAGTGGATCCGACGACATCGAATTTTTCACCTAAAAAAATGTACAGTGTATAGTAAGGATTTTGGAGCCTTTCCATGGCTCATCTTCCAACTGCCACAGCGGCCCAACTAGGCGTACCTACGACCTGTGCGCACCTGTGGTTATGTGTTGAGATGTGTATTAACGAAATCCAAAGACTGGAGTGGATCCGACGACATCGAATTTTTCACCTAAAAAAATGTACAGTGTATAGTAAGGATTTTGGAGCCTTTCCATGGCTCATCTTCCAACTGCCACAGCGGCCCAACTAGGCGTACCTACGACCAGTGCGCACCTGTGGTTATGTGTTGAGATGTGTATTAACGAAATCCAAAGACTGGAGTGGATCCGACGACATCGAATTTTTCACCTAAAAAAATGTACAGTGTATAGTAAGGATTTTGGAGCCTTTCCATGGCTCATCTTCCAACTGCCACAGCGGCCCAACTAGGCGTACCTACGACCTGTGCGCACCTGTGGTTATGTGTTGAGATGTGTATTAACGAAATCCAAAGACTGGAGTGGATCCGACGACATCGAATTTTTCACCTAAAAAAATGTACAGTGTATAGTAAGGATTTTGGAGCCTTTCCATGGCTCATCTTCCAACTGCCACAGCGGCCCAACTAGGCGTACCTACGACCTGTGCGCACCTGTGGTTATGTGTTGAGATGTGTATTAACGAAATCCAAAGACTGGAGTGGATCCGACGACATCGAATTTTTCACCTAAAAAAATGTACAGTGTATAGTAAGGATTTTGGAGCCTTTCCATGGCTCATCTTCCAACTGCCACAGCGGCCCAACTAGGCGTACCTACGACCTGTGCGCACCTGTGGTTATGTGTTGAGATGTGTATTAACGAAATCCAAAGACTGGAGTGGATCCGACGACATCGAATTTTTCACCTAAAAAAATGTACAGTGTATAGTAAGGATTTTGGAGCCTTTCCATGGCTCATCTTCCAACTGCCACAGCGGCCCAACTAGGCGTACCTACGACCTGTGCGCACCTGTGGTTATGTGTTGAGATGTGTATTAACGAAATCCAAAGACTGGAGTGGATCCGACGACATCGAATTTTTCACCTAAAAAAATGTACAGTGTATAGTAAGGATTTTGGAGCCTTTCCATGGCTCATCTTCCAACTGCCACAGCGGCCCAACTAGGCGTACCTACGACCTGTGCGCACCTGTGGTTATGTGTTGAGATGTGTATTAACGAAATCCAAAGACTGGAGTGGATCCGACGACATCGAATTTTTCACCTAAAAAAATGTACAGTGTATAGTAAGGATTTTGGAGCCTTTCCATGGCTCATCTTCCAACTGCCACAGCGGCCCAACTAGGCGTACCTACGACCTGTGCGCACCTGTGGTTATGTGTTGAGATGTGTATTAACGAAATCCAAAGACTGGAGTGGATCCGACGACATCGAATTTTTCACCTAAAAAAATGTACAGTGTATAGTAAGGATTTTGGAGCCTTTCCATGGCTTATCTTCCAACTGCCACAGCGGCCCAACTAGGCGTACCTACGACCTGTGCGCACCTGTGGTTATGTGTTGAGATGTGTATTAACGAAATCCAAAGACTGGAGTGGATCCGACGACATCGAATTTTTCACGTAAAAAAATGTACAGTAAGGATTTTGGAGCCTTTCCATCTTCCAACTGCCACAGCGGCCCAACTAGGCGTACCTACGACCTGTGCGCACCTGTGGTTATGTGTTGAGATGTGTATTAACGAAATCCAAAGACTGGAGTGGATCCGACGACATCGAATTTTTCACCTAAAAAAATGTACAGTGTATAGTAAGGATTTTGGAGCCTTTCCATGGCTCATCTTCCAACTGCCACAGCGGCCCAACTAGGCGTACCTACGACCTGTGCGCACCTGTGGTTATGTGTTGAGATGTGTATTAACGAAATCCAAAGACTGGAGTGGATCCGACGACATCGAATTTTTCACCTAAAAAAATGTACAGTGTATAGTAAGGATTTTGGAGCCTTTCCATGGCTCATCTTCCAACTGCCACAGCGGCCCAACTAGGCGTACCTACGACCTGTGCGCACCTGTGGTTATGTGTTGAGATGTGTATTAACGAAATCCAAAGACTGGAGTGGATCCGACGACATCGAATTTTTCACCTAAAAAAATGTACAGTGTATAGTAAGGATTTTGGAGCCTTTCCATGGCTCATCTTCCAACTGCCACAGCGGCCCAACTAGGCGTACCTACGACCTGTGCGCACCTGTGGTTATGTGTTGAGATGTGTATTAACGAAATCCAAAGACTGGAGTGGATCCGACGACATCGAATTTTTCACCTAAAAAAATGTACAGTGTATAGTAAGGATTTTGGAGCCTTTCCATGGCTCATCTTCCAACTGCCACAGCGGCCCAACTAGGCGTACCTACGACCTGTGCGCACCTGTGGTTATGTGTTGAGATGTGTATTAACGAAATCCAAAGACTGGAGTGGATCCGACGACATCGAATTTTTCACCTAAAAAAATGTACAGTGTATAGTAAGGATTTTGGAGCCTTTCCATGGCTCATCTTCCAACTGCCACAGCGGCCCAACTAGGCGTACCTACGACCTGTGCGCACCTGTGATTATGTGTTGAGATGTGTATTAACGAAATCCAAAGACTGGAGTGGATCCGACGACATCGAATTTTTCACCTAAAAAAATGTACAGTGTATAGTAAGGATTTTGGAGGCTTTCCATGGCTTATCTTCCAACTGCCACAGCGGCCCAACTAGGCGTACCTACGACCTGTGCGCACCTGTGGTTATGTGTTGAGATGTGTATTAACGAAATCCAAAGACTGGAGTGGATCCGACGACATCGAATTTTTCACCTAAAAAAATGTACAGTGTATAGTAAGGATTTTGGAGCCTTTCCATGGCTCATCTTCCAACTGCCACAGCGGCCCAACTCGGCGTACCTACGACCTGTGCGCACCTGTGGTTATGTGTTGAGATGTGTATTAACGAAATCCAAAGACTGGAGTGGATCCGACGACATCGAATTTTTCACCTAAAAAAATGTACAGTGTATAGTAAGGATTTTGGAGCCTTTCCATGGCTCATCTTCCAACTGCCACAGCGGCCCAACTAGGCGTACCTACGACCTGTGCGCACCTGTGGTTATGTGTTGAGATGTGTATTAACGAAATCCAAAGACTGGAGTGGATCCGACGACATCGAATTTTTCACCTAAAAAAATGTACAGTGTATAGTAAGGATTTTGGAGCCTTTCCATGGCTCATCTTCCAACTGCCACAGCGGCCCAACTAGGCGTACCTACGACCTGTGCGCACCTGTGGTTATGTGTTGAGATGTGTATTAACGAAATCCAAAGACTGGAGTGGATCCGACGACATCGAATTTTTCACCTAAAAAAATGTACAGTGTATAGTAAGGATTTTGGAGCCTTTCCATGGCTCATCTTCCAACTGCCACAGCGGCCCAACTAGGCGTACCTACGACCAGTGCGCACCTGTGGTTATGTGTTGAGATGTGTATTAACGAAATCCAAAGACTGGAGTGGATCCGACGACATCGAATTTTTCACCTAAAAAAATGTACAGTGTATAGTAAGGATTTTGGAGCCTTTCCATGGCTCATCTTCCAACTGCCACAGCGGCCCAACTAGGCGTACCTACGACCTGTGCGCACCTGTGGTTATGTGTTGAGATGTGTATTAACGAAATCCAAAGACTGGAGTGGATCCGACGACATCGAATTTTTCACCTAAAAAAATGTACAGTGTATAGTAAGGATTTTGGAGCCTTTCCATGGCTCATCTTCCAACTGCCACAGCGGCCCAACTAGGCGTACCTACGACCTGTGCGCACCTGTGGTTATGTGTTGAGATGTGTATTAACGAAATCCAAAGACTGGAGTGGATCCGACGACATCGAATTTTTCACCTAAAAAAATGTACAGTGTATAGTAAGGATTTTGGAGCCTTTCCATGGCTCATCTTCCAACTGCCACAGCGGCCCAACTAGGCGTACCTACGACCTGTGCGCACCTGTGGTTATGTGTTGAGATGTGTATTAACGAAATCCAAAGACTGGAGTGGATCCGACGACATCGAATTTTTCACCTAAAAAAATGTACAGTGTATAGTAAGGATTTTGGAGCCTTTCCATGGCTCATCTTCCAACTGCCACAGCGGCCCAACTAGGCGTACCTACGACCTGTGCGCACCTGTGGTTATGTGTTGAGATGTGTATTAACGAAATCCAAAGACTGGAGTGGATCCGACGACATCGAATTTTTCACCTAAAAAAATGTACAGTGTATAGTAAGGATTTTGGAGCCTTTCCATGGCTCATCTTCCAACTGCCACAGCGGCCCAACTAGGCGTACCTACGACCTGTGCGCACCTGTGGTTATGTGTTGAGATGTGTATTAACGAAATCCAAAGACTGGAGTGGATCCGACGACATCGAATTTTTCACCTAAAAAAATGTACAGTGTATAGTAAGGATTTTGGAGCCTTTCCATGGCTCATCTTCCAACTGCCACAGCGGCCCAACTAGGCGTACCTACGACCTGTGCGCACCTGTGGTTATGTGTTGAGATGTGTATTAACGAAATCCAAAGACTGGAGTGGATCCGACGACATCGAATTTTTCACCTAAAAAAATGTACAGTGTATAGTAAGGATTTTGGAGCCTTTCCATGGCTCATCTTCCAACTGCCACAGCGGCCCAACTAGGCGTACCTACGACCTGTGCGCACCTGTGGTTATGTGTTGAGATGTGTATTAACGAAATCCAAAGACTGGAGTGGATCCGACGACATCGAATTTTTCACCTAAAAAAATGTACAGTGTATAGTAAGGATTTTGGAGCCTTTCCATGGCTTATCTTCCAACTGCCACAGCGGCCCAACTAGGCGTACCTACGACCTGTGCGCACCTGTGGTTATGTGTTGAGATGTGTATTAACGAAATCCAAAGACTGGAGTGGATCCGACGACATCGAATTTTTCACGTAAAAAAATGTACAGTAAGGATTTTGGAGCCTTTCCATCTTCCAACTGCCACAGCGGCCCAACTAGGCGTACCTACGACCTGTGCGCACCTGTGGTTATGTGTTGAGATGTGTATTAACGAAATCCAAAGACTGGAGTGGATCCGACGACATCGAATTTTTCACCTAAAAAAATGTACAGTGTATAGTAAGGATTTTGGAGCCTTTCCATGGCTCATCTTCCAACTGCCACAGCGGTCCAACTAGGCGTACCTACGACCTGTGCGCACCTGTGGTTATGTGTTGAGATGTGTATTAACGAAATCCAAAGACTGGAGTGGATCCGACGACATCGAATTTTTCACCTAAAAAAATGTACAGTGTATAGTAAGGATTTTGGAGCCTTTCCATGGCTCATCTTCCAACTGCCACAGCGGCCCAACTAGGCGTACCTACGACCTGTGCGCACCTGTGGTTATGTGTTGAGATGTGTATTAACGAAATCCAAAGACTGGAGTGGATCCGACGACATCGAATTTTTCACCTAAAAAAATGTACAGTGTATAGTAAGGATTTTGGAGCCTTTCCATGGCTCATCTTCCAACTGCCACAGCGGCCCAACTAGGCGTACCTACGACCTGTGCGCACCTGTGGTTATGTGTTGAGATGTGTATTAACGAAATCCAAAGACTGGAGTGGATCCGACGACATCGAATTTTTCACCTAAAAAAATGTACAGTGTATAGTAAGGATTTTGGAGCCTTTCCATGGCTCATCTTCCAACTGCCACAGCGGCCCAACTAGGCGTACCTACGACCTGTGCGCACCTGTGGTTATGTGTTGAGATGTGTATTAACGAAATCCAAAGACTGGAGCGGATCCGACGACATCGAATTTTTCACCTAAAAAAATGTACAGTGTATAGTAAGGATTTTGGAGCCTTTCCATGGCTCATCTTCCAACTGCCACAGCGGCCCAACTAGGCGTACCTACGACCTGTGCGCACCTGTGGTTATGTGTTGAGATGTGTATTAACGAAATCCAAAGACTGGAGCGGATCCGACGACATCGAATTTTTCACCTAAAAAAATGTACAGTGTATAGTAAGGATTTTGGAGCCTTTCCATGGCTCATCTTCCAACTGCCACAGCGGCCCAACTAGGCGTACCTACGACCTGTGCGCACCTGTGGTTATGTGTTGAGATGTGTATTAACGAAATCCAAAGACTGGAGTGGATCCGACGACATCGAATTTTTCACCTAAAAAAATGTACAGTGTATAGTAAGGATTTTGGAGCCTTTCCATGGCTCATCTTCCAACTGCCACAGCGGCCCAACTAGGCGTACCTACGACCTGTGCGCACCTGTGGTTATGTGTTGAGATGTGTATTAACGAAATCCAAAGACTGGAGTGGATCCGACGACATCGAATTTTTCACCTAAAAAAATGTACAGTGTATAGTAAGGATTTTGGAGCCTTTCCATGGCTCATCTTCCAACTGCCACAGCGGCCCAACTAGGCGTACCTACGACCTGTGCGCACCTGTGGTTATGTGTTGAGATGTGTATTAACGAAATCCAAAGACTGGAGTGGATCCGACGACATCGAATTTTTCACCTAAAAAAATGTACAGTGTATAGTAAGGATTTTGGAGCCTTTCCATGGCTCATCTTCCAACTGCCACAGCGGCCCAACTAGGCGTACCTACGACCTGTGCGCACCTGTGGTTATGTGTTGAGATGTGTATTAACGAAATCCAAAGACTGGAGTGGATCCGACGACATCGAATTTTTCACCTAAAAAAATGTACAGTGTATAGTAAGGATTTTGGAGCCTTTCCATGGCTCATCTTCCAACTGCCACAGCGGCCCAACTAGGCGTACCTACGACCTGTGCGCACCTGTGGTTATGTGTTGAGATGTGTATTAACGAAATCCAAAGACTGAAGTGGATCCGACGACATCGAATTTTTCACCTAAAAAAATGTACAGTGTATAGTAAGGATTTTGGAGCCTTTCCATGGCTCATCTTCCAACTGCCACAGCGGCCCAACAGGGCGTACCTACGACCTGTGCGCACCTGTGGTTATGTGTTGAGGTGTGTATTAACGAAATCCAAAGACTGGAGTGGACCAGACGACATCGAATTTTTCACCTAAAAAAATTTACAGTGTATAGTAAGGATTTTGGAGCCTTTCCATGGCTCATCTTCCAACTGCCACAGCGGCCCAACTAGGCGTACCTACGACCTGTGCGCACCTGTGGTTATGTGTTGAGATGTGTATTAACGAAATCCAAAGACTGGAGTGGATCCGACGACATCGAATTTTTCACCTAAAAAAATGTACAGTGTATAGTAAGGATTTTGGAGCCTTTCCATGGCTCATCTTCCAACTGCCACAGCGGCCCAACTAGGCGTACCTACGACCTGTGCGCACCTGTGGTTATGTGTTGAGATGTGTATTAACGAAATCCAAAGACTGGAGTGGATCCGACGACATCGAATTTTTCACCTAAAAAAATGTACAGTGTATAGTAAGGATTTTGGAGCCTTTCCATGGCTCATCTTCCAACTGCCACAGCGGCCCAACTAGGCGTACCTACGACCTGTGCGCACCTGTGGTTATGTGTTGAGATGTGTATTAACGAAATCCAAAGACTGGAGTGGATCCGACGACATCGAATTTTTCACCTAAAAAAATGTACAGTGTATAGTAAGGATTTTGGAGCCTTTCCATGGCTCATCTTCCAACTGCCACAGCGACCCAACTAGGCGTACCTACGACCTGTGCGCACCTGTGGTTATGTGTTGAGATGTGTATTAACGAAATCCAAAGACTGGAGTGGATCCGACGACATCGAATTTTTCACCTAAAAAAATGTACAGTGTATAGTAAGGATTTTGGAGCCTTTCCATGGCTCATCTTCCAACTGCCACAGCGGCCCAACTAGGCGTACCTACGACCTGTGCGCACCTGTGGTTATGTGTTGAGATGTGTATTAACGAAATCCAAAGACTGGAGTGGATCCGACGACATCGAATTTTTCACCTAAAAAAATGTACAGTGTATAGTAAGGATTTTGGAGCCTTTCCATGGCTCATCTTCCAACTGCCACAGCGGCCCAACTAGGCGTACCTACGACCTGTGCGCACCTGTGGTTATGTGTTGAGATGTGTATTAACGAAATCCAAAGACTGGAGTGGATCCGACGACATCGAATTTTTCACCTAAAAAAATGTACAGTGTATAGTAAGGATTTTGGAGCCTTTCCATGGCTCATCTTCCAACTGCCACAGCGGCCCAACTAGGCGTACCTACGACCTGTGCGCACCTGTGGTTATGTGTTGAGATGTGTATTAACGAAATCCAAAGACTGGAGTGGATCCGACGACATCGAATTTTTCACCTAAAAAAATGTACAGTGTATAGTAAGGATTTTGGAGCCTTTCCATGGCTCATCTTCCAACTGCCACAGCGGCCCAACAGGGCGTACCTACGACCTGTGCGCACCTGTGGTTATGTGTTGAGGTGTGTATTAACGAAATCCAAAGACTGGAGTGGACCAGACGACATCGAATTTTTCACCTAAAAAAATGTACAGTGTATAGTAAGGATTTTGGAGCCTTTCCATGGCTCATCTTCCAACTGCCACAGCGGCCCAACTAGGCGTACCTACGACCTGTGCGCACCTGTGGTTATGTGTTGAGGTGTGTATTAACGAAATCCAAAGACTGGAGTGGACCAGACGACATCGAATTTTTCACCTAAAAAAATTTACAGTGTATAGTAAGGATTTTGGAGCCTTTCCATGGCTCATCTTCCAACTGCCACAGCGGCCCAACTAGGCGTACCTACGACCTGTGCGCACCTGTGGTTATGTGTTGAGATGTGTATTAACGAAATCCAAAGACTGGAGTGGATCCGACGACATCGAATTTTTCACCTAAAAAAATGTACAGTGTATAGTAAGGATTTTGGAGCCTTTCCATGGCTCATCTTCCAACTGCCACAGCGGCCCAACTAGGCGTACCTACGACCTGTGCGCACCTGTGGTTATGTGTTGAGATGTGTATTAACGAAATCCAAAGACTGGAGTGGATCCGACGACATCGAATTTTTCACCTAAAAAAATGTACAGTGTATAGTAAGGATTTTGGAGCCTTTCCATGGCTCATCTTCCAACTGCCACAGCGGCCCAACAGGGCGTACCTACGACCTGTGCGCACCTGTGGTTATGTGTTGAGGTGTGTATTAACGAAATCCAAAGACTGGAGTGGACCAGACGACATCGAATTTTTCACCTAAAAAAATGTACAGTGTATAGTAAGGATTTTGGAGCCTTTCCATGGCTCATCTTCCAACTGCCACAGCGGCCCAACTAGGCGTACCTACGACCTGTGCGCACCTGTGGTTATGTGTTGAGGTGTGTATTAACGAAATCCAAAGACTGGAGTGGACCAGACGACATCGAATTTTTCACCTAAAAAAATTTACAGTGTATAGTAAGGATTTTGGAGCCTTTCCATGGCTCATCTTCCAACTGCCACAGCGGCCCAACTAGGCGTACCTACGACCTGTGCGCACCTGTGGTTATGTGTTGAGATGTGTATTAACGAAATCCAAAGACTGGAGTGGATCCGACGACATCGAATTTTTCACCTAAAAAAATGTACAGTGTATAGTAAGGATTTTGGAGCCTTTCCATGGCTCATCTTCCAACTGCCACAGCGGCCCAACTAGGCGTACCTACGACCTGTGCGCACCTGTGGTTATGTGTTGAGATGTGTATTAACGAAATCCAAAGACTGGAGTGGATCCGACGACATCGAATTTTTCACCTAAAAAAATGTACAGTGTATAGTAAGGATTTTGGAGCCTTTCCATGGCTCATCTTCCAACTGCCACAGCGGCCCAACAGGGCGTACCTACGACCTGTGCGCACCTGTGGTTATGTGTTGAGGTGTGTATTAACGAAATCCAAAGACTGGAGTGGACCAGACGACATCGAATTTTTCACCTAAAAAAATGTACAGTGTATAGTAAGGATTTTGGAGCCTTTCCATGGCTCATCTTCCAACTGCCACAGCGGCCCAACTAGGCGTACCTACGACCTGTGCGCACCTGTGGTTATGTGTTGAGGAACGAAATCCAAAGACTGGAGTGGATCCGACGACATCGAATTTTTCACCTAAAAAAATGTACACTGTATAGTATGGATTTTGGAGCCTTTCCATGGCTCATCTTCCAACTGCCACAGCGGCCCAACTAGGCGTACCAACGACATATGCGCACCTGTGGTTATGTGTTGAGATGTGTATTAAAGAAATCCAAAGACTGGAGTGGATCCGACGACATCGAATTTTTCACCTAAAAAAATTTACAGCGTATAGTAAAGATTTTGGAGCCTTTCCATGGGTCATCTTCCAACTGCCACAGCGGCCCAACAAGGCGTACCTACGACCTGTGCGCACCTGTGGTTATGTGTTGAGATGTGTATTAACGAAATCCAAAGACTGGAGTGGATCCGACGACATCGAATTTTTCACCTAAAAAAATGTACAGTGTGTAGTACGGATTTTGGAGCCTTTCCATGGCTCATCTTCCAACTGCCACAGCGGCCCAACTAGGCGTACCTACGACCTGTGCGCACCTGTGGTTATGTGTTGAGATGTGTATTAACGAAATCCAAAGACTGGAGTGGATCCGACGACATCGAATTTTTCACCTAAAAAAATGTACAGTGTATAGTAAGGATTTTGGAGCCTTTCCATGGCTCATCTTCCAACTGCCACAGCGGCCCAACTAGGCGTACCTACGACCTGTGCGCACCTGTGGTTATGTGTTGAGATGTGTATTAACGAAATCCAAAGACTGGAGTGGATCCGACGACATCGAATTTTTCACCTAAAAAAATTTACAGTGTATAGTAAGGATTTTGGAGCCTTTCCATGGCTCATCTTCCAACTGCCACAGCGGCCCAACTAGGCGTACCTACGACCTGTGCGCACCTGTGGTTATGTGTTGAGATGTGTATTAACGAAATCCAAAGACTGGAGTGGATCCGACGACATCGAATTTTTCACCTAAAAAAATGTACAGTGTGTAGTACGGATTTTGGAGCCTTTCCATGGCTCATCTTCCAACTGCCACAGCGGCCCAACTAGGCGTACCTACGACCTGTGCGCACCTGTGGTTATGTGTTGAGATGTGTATTAACGAAATCCAAAGACTGGAGTGGATCCGACGACATCGAATTTTTCACCTAAAAAAATGTACAGTAAGGATTTTGGAGCCTTTCCATGGCTCATCTTCCAACTGCCACAGCGGCCCAATTAGGCGTACCTACGACCTGTGCGCACCTGTGGTTATGTGTTGAGATGTGTATTAACGAAATCCAAAGACTGGAGAGGATCCGACGACATCGAATTTTTCACCTAAAAAAATGTACACTGTATAGTAAGGATTTTGGAGCCTTTCCATGGCTCATCTTCCAACTGCCACAGCGGCCCAACTAGGCGTACCTACGACCTGTGCGCACCTGTGGTTATGTGTTGAGATGTGTATTAACGAAATCCAAAGACTGGAGTGGATCCGACGACATCGAATTTTTCACCTAAAAAAATGTACACTGTATAGTATGGATTTTGGAGCCTTTCCATGGCTCATCTTCCAACTGCCACAGCGGCCCAACTAGGCGTACCAACGACATATGCGCACCTGTGGTTATGTGTTGAGATGTGTATTAACGAAATCCAAAGACTGGAGTGGATCCGACGACATCGAATTTTTCACCTAAAAAAATTTACAGCGTATAGTAAAGATTTTGGAGCCTTTCCATGGGTCATCTTCCAACTGCCACAGCGGCCCAACAAGGCGTACCTACGACCTGTGCGCACCTGTGGTTATGTGTTGAGATGTGTATTAACGAAATCCAAAGACTGGAGTGGATCCGACGACATCGAATTTTTCACCTAAAAAAATGTACAGTGTGTAGTACGGATTTTGGAGCCTTTCCATGGCTCATCTTCCAACTGCCACAGCGGCCCAACTAGGCGTACCTACGACCTGTGCGCACCTGTGGTTATGTGTTGAGATGTGTATTAACGAAATCCAAAGACTGGAGTGGATCCGACGACATCGAATTTTTCACCTAAAAAAATGTACACTGTATAGTAAGGATTTTGGAGCCTTTCCATGGCTCATCTTCCAACTGCCACAGCGGCCCAACTAGGCGTACCTACGACCTGTGCGCACCTGTGGTTATGTGTTGAGATGTGTATTAACGAAATCCAAAGACTGGAGTGGATCCGACGACATCGAATTTTTCACCTAAAAAAATGTACAGTGTATAGTAAGGATTTTGGAGCCTTTCCATGGCTCATCTTCCAACTGCCACAGCGGCCCAACTAGGCGTACCTACGACCTGTGCGCACCTGTGGTTATGTGTTGAGATGTGTATTAACGAAATCCAAAGACTGGAGTGGATCCGACGACATCGAATTTTTCACCTAAAAAAATGTACAGTGTATAGTAAGGATTTTGGAGCCTTTCCATGGCTCATCTTCCAACTTGCCACAGCGGCCCAACTAGGCGTACCTACGACCTGTGCGCACCTGTGGTTATGTGTTGAGATGTGCATTAACGAAATCCAAAGACTGGAGTGGAGCCGACGACATCGAATTTTTCACCTAAAAAAATGTACAGTGTATAGTAAGGATTTTGGAGCCTTTCCATGGCTCATCTTCCAACTGCCACAGCGGCCCAACTAGGCGTACCTACGACCTGTGCGCACCTGTGGTTATGTGTTGAGATGTGTATTAACGAAATCCAAAGACTGGAGTGGATCCGACGACATCGAATTTTTCACCTAAAAAAATGTACAGTGTATAGTAAGGATTTTGGAGCCTTTCCATGGCTCATCTTCCAACTGCCACAGCGGCCCAACTAGGCGTACCTACGACCTGTGCGCACCTGTGGTTATGTGTTGAGATGTGTATTAACGAAATCCAAAGACTGGAGTGGATCCGACGACATCGAATTTTTCACCTAAAAAAATGTACAGTGTATAGTAAGGATTTTGGAGCCTTTCCATGGCTCATCTTCCAACTGCCACAGCGGCCCAACTAGGCGTACCTACGACCTGTGCGCACCTGTGGTTATGTGTTGAGATGTGCATTAACGAAATCCAAAGACTGGAGTGGAGCCGACGACATCGAATTTTTCACCTAAAAAAATGTTCAGTGTATAGTAAGGATATTGGAGCCTTTCCATAGCTCATCTTCCAACTGCCACAGCGGCCCAACAAGGCGTACCTACGACCTGTGCGCACCTGTGGTTATGTGTTGAGATGTGTATTAACGAAATCCAAAGACTGGAGTGGATCCGACGACATCGAATTTTTCACCTAAAAAAAATGTACAGTGTATAGTAAGGATTTTGGAGCCTTTCCATGGCTCATCTTCCAACTGCCACAGCGGCCCAACTAGGCGTACCTACGACCTGTGCGCACCTGTGGTTATGTGTTGAGATGTGTATTAACGAAATCCAAAGACTGGAGTGGATCCGACGACATCGAATTTTTCACCTAAAAAAATGTACAGTGTGTAGTAAGGACTTTGGAGCCTTTCCATGGCTCATCTTCCAACTGCCACAGCGGCCCAACTAGGCGTACCTGCGACCTGTGCGCACCTGTGGTTATGTGTTGAGATGTGTGTTAACGACTGGAGTGGATCCGACGACATCGAATTTTTCACCTAAAAAAATGTACTGTGTATAGTAAGGATTTTGGAGCCTTTCCATGGCTCATCTTCCAACTGCCACAGCGGCCCAACTAGGCGTACCTACGACCTGTGCGCACCTGTGGTTATGTGTTGAGATGTGTATTAACGAAATCCAAAGACTGGAGTGGATCCGACGACATTGAATTTTTCACCTAAAAAAATGTACAGTGTATAGTAAGGATTTTGGAGCCTTTCCATGGCTCATCTTCCAACTGCCACAGCGGCCCAACTAGGCGTACCTACGACCTGTGCGCACCTGTGGTTATGTGTTGAGATGTGTGTTAACGACTGGAGTGGATCCGACGACATCGAATTTTTCACCTAAAAAAATGTACTGTGTATAGTAAGGATTTTGGAGCCTTTCCATGGCTCATCTTCCAACTGCCACAGCGGCCCAACTAGGCGTACCTACGACCTGTGCGCACCTGTGGTTATGTGTTGAGATGTGTATTAACGACTGGAGTGGATCCGAAAACATCGAATTTTTCACCTAAAAAAATGTACAGTGTATAGTAAGGATTTTGGATCCTTTCCATGGCTCATCTTCCAACTGCCACAGCGGCCCAACTAGGCGTACCTACGACCTGTGCGCACCTGTGGTTATGTGTTGAGATGTGTATTAACGACTGGAGTGGATCCGACGACATCGAATTTTTCACCTAAAAAAATGTACAGTGGATAGTAAGGATTTTGGAGCCTTTCCATGGCTCATCTTCCAACTGCCACAGCGGCCCAACTAGGCGTACCTACGACCTGTGCGCACCTGTGGTTATGTGTTGAGATGTGTATTAACGAAATCCAAAGACTGGAGTGGATCCGACGACATTGAATTTTTCACCTAAAAAAATGTACAGTGTATAGTAAGGATTTTGGAGCCTTTCCATGGCTCATCTTCCAACTGCCACAGCGGCCCAACTAGGCGTACCTACGACCTGTGCGCATCTGTGGTTATGTGTTGAGATGTGTATTAACGAAATCCAAAGACTGGAGTGGATCCGACGACATCGAATTTTTCACCTAAAAAAATGTACAGTGTATAGTAAGGATTTTGGAGCCTTTCCATGGCTCATCTTCCAACTGTCACAGCGGCCCAACTAGGCGTACCTACGACCTGTGCGCACCTGTGGTTATGTGTTGAGATGTGTATTAACGAAATCCAAAGACTGGAGTGGATCCGACGACATCGAATTTTTCACCTAAAAAAATGTACAGTGTATAGTAAGGATTTTGGAGCCTTTCCATGGCTCATCTTCCAACTGCCACAGCGGCCCAACTAGGCGTACCTACGACCTGTGCGCACCTGTGGTTATGTGTTGAGATGTGTATTAACGAAATCCAAAGACTGGAGTGGATCCGACGACATCGAATTTTTCACCCAAAAAAATGTACAGTGTATAGTAAGGATTTTGGAGCCTTTCCATAGCTCATCTTCCAACTGCCACAGCGGCCCAACTAGGCGTACCTACGACCTGTGCGCACCTGTGGTTATGTGTTGAGATGTGTATTAACGAAATCCAAAGACTGGAGTGGATCCGACGACATCGAATTTTTCACCTAAAAAAATGTACAGTGTATAGTAAGGATTTTGGAGCCTTTCCATGGCTCATCTTCCAACTGCCACAGCGGCCCAACTAGGCGTACCTACGACCTGTGCGCACCTGTGGTTATGTGTTGAGATGTGTATTAACGAAATCCAAAGACTGGAGTGGATCCGACGACATCGAATTTTTCACCTAAAAAAATGTACAGTGTATAGTAAGGATTTTGGAGCCTTTCCATGGCTCATCTTCCAACTGCCACAGCGGTCCAACTAGGCGTACCAACGACATATGCGCACCTGTGGTTATGTGTTGAGATGTGTATTAACGAAATCCAAAGACTGGAGTGGATCCGACGGCATCGAATTTTTCACCTAAAAAAATGTACAGTGTATAGTAAGGATTTTGGAGTCTTTCCATGGCTCATCTTCCAACTGCCACAGCGGCCCAACTAGGCGTACCAACGACATATGCGCACCTGTGGTTATGTGTTGAGATGTGTATTAACGAAATCCAAAGACTGGAGTGGATCCGACGACATCGAATTTTTCACCTAAAAAAATGTACAGTGTATAGTAAGGATTTTGGAGCCTTTCCATGGCTCATCTTCCAACTGCCACAGCGGCCCAACTAGGCGTACCTACGACCTGTGCGCACCTGTGGTTATGTGTTGAGATGTGTATTAACGAAATCCAAAGACTGGAGTGGATCCGACGACATCGAATTTTTCACCTAAAAAAATGTACAGTGTATAGTAAGGATTTTGGAGCCTTTCCATGGCTCATCTTCCAACTGCCACAGCGGCCCAACTAGGCGTACCTACGACCTGTGCGCACCTGTGGTTATGTGTTGAGATGTGTATTAACGAAATCCAAAGACTGGAGTGGATCCGACGACATCGAATTTTTCACCCAAAAAAATGTACAGTGTATAGTAAGGATTTTGGAGCCTTTCCATGGCTCATCTTCCAACTGCCACAGCGGCCCAACTAGGCGTACCTACGACCTGTGCGCACCTGTGGTTATGTGTTGAGATGTGTATTAACGAAATCCAAAGACTGGAGTGGATCCGACGACATCGAATTTTTCACCCAAAAAAATGTACAGTGTATAGTAAGGATTTTGGAGCCTTTCCATGGCTCATCTTCCAACTGCCACAGGGGCCCAACTAGGCGTACCTACGACCTGTGCGCACCTGTGGTTATGTGTTGAGATGTGTATTAATGAAATCCAAAGACTGGAGTGGATCCGACGACATCGAATTTTTCACCTAAAAAAATGTACAGTGTATAGTAAGGATTTTGGAGCCTTTCCATGGCTCATCTTCCAACTGCCACAGCGGCCCAACTAGGCGTACCTACGACCTGTGCGCACCTGTGGTTATGTGTTGAGATGTGTATTAACGAAATCCAAAGACTGGAGTGGATCCGACGACATCGAATTTTTCACCTAAAAAAATGTACAGTGTATAGTAAGGATTTTGGAGCCTTTCCATGGCTCATCTTCCAACTGCCACAGCGGCCCAACTAGGCGTACCTACGACCTGTGCGCACCTGTGGTTATGTGTTGAGATGTGTATTAACGAAATCCAAAGACTGGAGTGGATCCGACGACATCGAATTTTTCACCCAAAAAAATGTACAGTGTATAGTAAGGATTTTGGAGCCTTTCCATAGCTCATCTTCCAACTGCCACAGCGGCCCAACTAGGCGTACCTACGACCTGTGCGCACCTGTGGTTATGTGTTGAGATGTGTATTAACGAAATCCAAAGACTGGAGTGGATCCGACGACATCGAATTTTTCACCTAAAAAAATGTACAGTGTATAGTAAGGATTTTGGAGCCTTTCCATGGCTCATCTTCCAACTGCCACAGCGGCCCAACTAGGCGTACCTACGACCTGTGCGCACCTGTGGTTATGTGTTGAGATGTGTATTAACGAAATCCAAAGACTGGAGTGGATCCGACGACATCGAATTTTTCACCTAAAAAAATGTACAGTGTATAGTAAGGATTTTGGAGCCTTTCCATGGCTCATCTTCCAACTGCCACAGCGGTCCAACTAGGCGTACCAACGACATATGCGCACCTGTGGTTATGTGTTGAGATGTGTATTAACGAAATCCAAAGACTGGAGTGGATCCGACGGCATCGAATTTTTCACCTAAAAAAATGTACAGTGTATAGTAAGGATTTTGGAGTCTTTCCATGGCTCATCTTCCAACTGCCACAGCGGCCCAACTAGGCGTACCAACGACATATGCACACCTGTGGTTATGTGTTGAGATGTGTATTAACGAAATCCAAAGACTGGAGTGGATCCGACGACATCGAATTTTTCACCTAAAAAAATGTACAGTGTATAGTAAGGATTTTGGAGCCTTTCCATGGCTCATCTTCCAACTGCCACAGCGGCCCAACTAGGCGTACCTACGACCTGTGCGCACCTGTGGTTATGTGTTGAGATGTGTATTAACGAAATCCAAAGACTGGAGTGGATCCGACGACATCGAATTTTTCACCTAAAAAAATGTACAGTGTATAGTAAGGATTTTGGAGCCTTTCCATGGCTCATCTTCCAACTGCCACAGCGGCCCAACTAGGCGTACCTACGACCTGTGCGCACCTGTGGTTATGTGTTGAGATGTGTATTAACGAAATCCAAAGACTGGAGTGGATCCGACGACATCGAATTTTTCACCCAAAAAAATGTACAGTGTATAGTAAGGATTTTGGAGCCTTTCCATGGCTCATCTTCCAACTGCCACAGCGGCCCAACTAGGCGTACCTACGACCTGTGCGCACCTGTGGTTATGTGTTGAGATGTGTATTAACGAAATCCAAAGACTGGAGTGGATCCGACGACATCGAATTTTTCACCCAAAAAAATGTACAGTGTACAGTAAGGATTTTGGAGCCTTTCCATGGCTCATCTTCCAACTGCCACAGCGGCCCAACTAGGCGTACCTACGACCTGTGCGCACCTGTGGTTATGTGTTGAGATGTGTATTAATGAAATCCAAAGACTGGAGTGGATCCGACGACATCGAATTTTTCACCTAAAAAAATGTACAGTGTATAGTAAGGATTTTGGAGCCTTTCCATGGCTCATCTTCCAACTGCCACAGCGGCCCAACTAGGCGTACCTACGACCTGTGCGCACCTGTGGTTATGTGTTGAGATGTGTATTAACGAAATCCAAAGACTGGAGTGGATCCGACGACATCGAATTTTTCACCTAAAAAAATGTACAGTGTATAGTAAGGATTTTGGAGCCTTTCCATGGCTCATCTTCCAACTGCCACAGCGGCCCAACTAGGCGTACCTACGACCTGTGCGCACCTGTGGTTATGTGTTGAGATGTGTATTAACGAAATCCAAAGACTGGAGTGGATCCGACGACATCGAATTTTTCACCTAAAAAAATGTACAGTGTATAGTAAGGATTTTGGAGCCTCTCCATGGCTCATCTTCCAACTGCCACAGCGGCCCAACTAGGCGTACCTACGACCTGTGCGCACCTGCGGTTATGTGTTGAGATGTGTATTAACGAAATCCAAAGACTGTAGTGGATCCGACAACATCGAATTTTTCACCTAAAAAAATTTACAGTGTATAGTAAGGATTTTGGAGCCTTTCCATGGCTCATCTTCCAACTGCCACAGCGGCCCAACTAGGCTTACCTACGACCTGTGCGCACCTGTGGTTATGTGTTGAGATGTGTATTAACGAAATCCAAAGACTGGAGTGGATCCGACGACATCGAATTTTTCACCCAAAAAAATGTACAGTGTATAGTAAGGATTTTGGAGCCTTTCCATGGCTCATCTTCCAACTGCCACAGCGGCCCAACTAGGCGTACCTACGACCTGTGCGCACCTGTGGTTATGTGTTGAGATGTGTATTAACGAAATCCAAAGACTGGAGTGGATCCGACGACATCGAATTTTTCACCTAAAAAAATGTACAGTGTATAGTAAGGATTTTGGAGCCTTTCTATGGCTCATCTTCCAACTGCCACAGCGGCCCAACTAGGCGTACCTACGACCTGTGCGCACCTGTGGTTATGTGTTGAGATGTGTATTAACGAAATCCAAAGACTGGAGTGGATCCGACGACATCGAATTTTTCACCCAAAAAAATGTACAGTGTATAGTAAGGATTTTGGAGCCTTTCCATGGCTCAACTTCCAACTGCCACAGCGGCCCAACTAGGCGTACCTACGACCTGTGCGCACCTGTGGTTATGTGTTGAGATGTGTATTAACGAAATCCAAAGACTGGAGTGGATCCGACGACATCGAATTTTTCACCTAAAAAAATGTACAGTGTATAGTAAGGATTTTGGAGCCTTTCCATGGCTCATCTTCCAACTGCCACAGCGGCCCAACTAGGCGTACCTACGACCTGTGCGCACCTGTGGTTATGTGTTGAGATGTGTATTAACGAAATCCAAAGACTGGAGTGGATCCGACGACATCGAATTTTTCACCCAAAAAAATGTACAGTGTATAGTAAGGATTTTGGAGCCTTTCCATGGCTCAACTTCCAACTGCCACAGCGGCCCAACTAGGCGTACCTACGACCTGTGCGCACCTGTGGTTATGTGTTGAGATGTGTATTAACGAAATCCAAAGACTGGAGTGGATCCGACGACATCGAATTTTTCACCTAAAAAAATGTACAGTGTATAGTAAGGATTTTGGAGCCTTTCCATGGCTCAACTTCCAACTGCCACAGCGGCCTAACTAGGCGTACCTACGACCTGTGCGCACCTGTGGTTATGTGTTGAGATGTGTATTAACGAAATCCAAAGACTGGAGTGGATCCGACGACATCGAATTTTTCACCTAAAAAAATGTACAGTGCACCTGTGGTTATGTGTTGAGATGTGTATTAACGAAATCCAAAGAATGGAGTGGATCCGACGACATCGAATTTTTCACCTAAAAAAATGTACAGTGTATAGTAAGGATTTTGGAGCCTTTCCATGGCTCATCTTCCAACTGCCACAGCGGCCCAACTAGGCGTACCTACGACCTGTGCGCACCTGTGGTTATGTGTTGAGATGTGTATTAACGAAATCCAAAGACTGGAGTGGATCCGACGACATCGAATTTTTCACCTAAAAAAATGTACAGTGTATAGTAAGGATTTTGGAGCCTTTCCATGGCTCATCTTCCAACTGCCACAGCGGCCCAACTAGGCGTACCTACGACCTGTGCGCACCTGTGGTTATGTGTTGAGATGTGTATTAACGAAATCCAAAGACTTGAGTGGATCCGACCACATCGAATTTTTCACCTAAAAAAATGTACAGTGTATAGTAAGGATCTTGGAGCCTTTCCATGGCTCATCTTCCAACTGCCACAGCGGCCCAACTAGGCGTACCTACGACCTGTGCGCACCTGTGGTTATGTGTTGAGATGTGTATTAACGAAATCCAAAGACTGGAGTGGATCCGACGACATCGAATTTTTCACCCAAAAAAATGTACAGTGTATAGTAAGGATTTTGGAGCCTTTCCATGGCTCATCTTCCAACTGCCACAGCGGCCCAACTAGGCGTACCTACGACCTGTGCGCACCTGTGGTTATGTGTTGAGATGTGTATTAACGAAATCCAAAGACTGGAGTGGATCCGACGACATCGAATTTTTCACCTAAAAAAATGTACAGTGTATAGTAAGGATTTTGGAGCCTTTCTATGGCTCATCTTCCAACTGCCACAGCGGCCCAACTAGGCGTACCTACGACCTGTGCGCACCTGTGGTTATGTGTTGAGATGTGTATTAACGAAATCCAAAGACTGGAGTGGATCCGACGACATCGAATTTTTCACCCAAAAAAATGTACAGTGTATAGTAAGGATTTTGGAGCCTTTCCATGGCTCATCTTCCAACTGCCACAGCGGCCCAACTAGGCGTACCTACGACCTGTGCGCACCTGTGGTTATGTGTTGAGATGTGTATTAACGAAATCCAAAGACTGGAGTGGATCCGACGACATCGAATTTTTCACCCAAAAAAATGTACAGTGTATAGTAAGGATTTTGGAGCCTTTCCATGGCTCATCTTCCAACTGCCACAGCGGCCCAACTAGGCGTACCTACGACCTGTGCGCACCTGTGGTTATGTGTTGAGATGTGTATTAACGAAATCCAAAGACTGGAGTGGATCCGACGACATTGAATTTTTCACCTAAAAAAATGTACAGTGTATAGTAAGGATTTTGGAGCCTTTCCATGGCTCATCTTCCAACTGCCACAGCGGCCCAACTAGGCGTACCTACGACCTGTGCGCACCTGTGGTTATGTGTTGAGATGTGTATTAACGAAATCCAAAGACTGGAGTGGATCCGACGACATCGAATTTTTCACCTAAAAAAATGTACAGTGTATAGTAAGGATTTTGGAGCCTTTCCATGGCTCATCTTCCAACTGCCACAGCGGCCCAACTAGGCGTACCTACGACCTGTGCGCACCTGTGGTTATGTGTTGAGATGTGTATTAACGAAATCCAAAGACTGGAGTGGATCCGACGACATCGAATTTTTCACCTAAAAAAATGTACAGTGTATAGTAAGGATTTTGGAGCCTTTCCATGGCTCATCTTCCAACTGCCACAGCGGCCCAACTAGGCGTACCTACGACCTGTGCGCACCTGTGGTTATGTGTTGAGATGTGTATTAACGAAATCCAAAGACTGGAGTGGATCCGACGACATCGAATTTTTCACCTAAAAAAATGTACAGTGTATAGTAAGGATTTTGGAGCCTTTCCATGGCTCATCTTCCAACTGCCACAGCGGCCCAACTAGGCGTACCTACGACCTGTGCGCACCTGTGGTTATGTGTTGAGATGTGTATTAACGAAATCCAAAGACTGGAGTGGAACCGACGACATCGAATTTTTCACCTAAAAAAATGTACAGTGTATAGTAAGGATTTTGGAGCCTTTCCATGGCTCATCTTCCAACTGCCACAGCGGCCCAACTAGGCGTACCTACGACCTGTGCGCACCTGTGGTTATGTGTTGAGATGTGTATTAACGAAATCCAAAGACTGGAGTGGATCCGACGACATCGAATTTTTCACCTAAAAAAATGTACAGTGTATAGTAAGGATTTTGGAGCCTTTCCATGGCTCATCTTCCAACTGCCACAGCGGCCCAACTAGGCGTACCTACGACCTGTGCGCACCTGTGGTTATGTGTTGAGATGTGTATTAACGAAATCCAAAGAATGGAGTGGATCCGACGACATCGAATTTTTCACCTAAAAAAATGTACAGTGTATAGTAAGGATTTTGGAGCCTTTCCATGGCTCATCTTCCAACTGCCACAGCGGCCCAACTAGGCGTACCTACGACCTGTGCGCACCTGTGGTTATGTGTTGAGATGTGTATTAACGAAATCCAAAGACTGGAGTGGATCCGACGACATCGAATTTTTCACCTAAAAAAATGTACAGTGTATAGTAAGGATTTTGGAGCCTTTCCATGGCTCATCTTCCAACTGCCACAGCGGCCCAACTAGGCGTACCTACGACCTGTGCGCACCTGTGGTTATGTGTTGAGATGTGTATTAACGAAATCCAAAGACTGGAGTGGATCCGACGACATCGAATTTTTCACCTAAAAAAATGTACAGTGTATAGTAAGGATTTTGGAGCCTTTCCATGGCTCATCTTCCAACTGCCACAGCGGCCCAACTAGGCGTACCTACGACCTGTGCGCACCTGTGGTTATGTGTTGAGATGTGTATTAACGAAATCCAAAGACTGGAGTGGATCCGACGACATCGAATTTTTCACCTAAAAAAATGTACAGTGTATAGTAAGGATTTTGGAGCCTTTCCATAGCTCATCTTCCAACTGCCACAGCGGCCCAACTAGGCGTACCTACGACCTGTGCGCACCTGTGGTTATGTGTTGAGATGTGTATTAACGAAATCCAAAGACTGGAGTGGATCCGACGACATCGAATTTTTCACCTAAAAAAATGTACAGTGTATAGTAAGGATTTTGGAGCCTTTCCATGGCTCATCTTCCAACTGCCACAGCGGCCCAACTAGGCGTACCTACGACCTGTGCGCACCTGTGGTTATGTGTTGAGATGTGTGTTAACGAAATCCAAAGACTGGAGTGGATCCGACGACATCGAATTTTTCACCTTAAAAAAAGTACAGTGTATAGTAAGGATATTGGAGCCTTTCCATGGCTCATCTTCCAACTGCCACAGCGGCCCAACTAGGCGTACCTACGACCTGTGCGCACCTGTGGTTATGTGTTGAGATGTGTATTAACGAAATCCAAAGACTGGAGTGGATCCGACGACATCGAATTTTTCACCTAAAAAAATGTACAGTGTATAGTAAGGATTTTGGAGCCTTTCCATGGCTCATCTTCCAACTGCCACAGCGGCCCAACTAGGCGTACCTACGACCTGTGCGCACCTGTGGTTATGTGTTGAGATGTGTATTAACGAAATCCAAAGACTGGAGTGGATCCGACGACATCGAATTTTTCATCTAAAAAAATGTACAGTGTATAGTAAGGATTTTGGAGCCTTTCCATTTCTCATCTTCCAACTGCCACAGCGGCCCAACTAGGCATATCAACGACATATGCGCACCTGTGGTTATGTGTTGAGATGTGTATTAACGAAATCCAAAGACTGGAGTGGATCCGACGACATCGAATTTTTCACCTAAAAAAATGTACAGTGTATAGTAAGGATTTTGGAGCCTTTCCATGGCTCATCTTCCAAATGCCACAGCGGCCCAACTAGGCGTACCTACGACCTGTGCGCACTGTGGTTATGTGTTGAGATGTGTAGTAACGAAATCCAAAGACTGGAGTGGATCCGACGACATCGAATTTTTCACTTAAAAAATGTACAGTGTATAGTAAGGATTTTGGAGCCTTTCCATGGCTCATCTTCCAACTGCCACAGCGGCCCAACTAGGCGTACCTACGACCTGTGCGCACCTGTGGTTATGTGTTGAGATGTGTATTAACGAAATCCAAAGACTGGAGTGGATCCGACGACATCGAATTTTTCACCTAAAAAAATGTACACTGTATAGTAAGGATTTTGGAGCCTTTCCATGGCTCATCTTCCAACTGCCACAGCGGCCCAACTAGGCGTACCTACGACCTGTGCGCACCTGTGGTTATGTGTTGAGATGTGTATTAACGAAATCCAAAGACTGGAGTGGATCCGACGACATCGAATTTTTCATCTAAAAAAATGTACAGTGTATAGTAAGGATTTTGGAGCCTTTCCATTTCTCATCTTCCAACTGCCACAGCGGCCCAACTAGGCATATCAACGACATATGCGCACCTGTGGTTATGTGTTGAGATGTGTATTAACGAAATCCAAAGACTGGAGTGGATCCGACGACATCGAATTTTTCATCTAAAAAAATGTACAGTGTATAGTAAGGATTTTGGAGCCTTTCCATGGCTCATCTTCCAACTGCCACAGCGGCCCAACTAGGCATATCAACGACATATGCGCACCTGTGGTTATGTGTTGAGATGTGTATTAACGAAATCCAAAGACTGGAGTGGATCCGACGACATCGAATTTTTCACCTAAAAAAATGTACAGTGTATAGTAAGGATTTTGGAGCCTTTCCATGGCTCATCTTCCAAATGCCACAGCGGCCCAACTAGGCGTACCTACGACCTGTGCGCACTGTGGTTATGTGTTGAGATGTGTAGTAACGAAATCCAAAGACTGGAGTGGATCCGACGACATCGAATTTTTCACTTAAAAAATGTACAGTGTATAGTAAGGATTTTGGAGCCTTTCCATTTCTCATCTTCCAACTGCCACAGCGGCCCAACTAGGCATATCAACGACATATGCGCACCTGTGGTTATGTGTTGAGATGTGTATTAACGAAATCCAAAGACTGGAGTGGATCCGACGACATCGAATTTTTCATCTAAAAAAATGTACAGTGTATAGTAAGGATTTTGGAGCCTTTCCATTTCTCATCTTCCAACTGCCACAGCGGCCCAACTAGGCATATCAACGACATATGCGCACCTGTGGTTATGTGTTGAGATGTGTATTAACGAAATCCAAAGACTGGAGTGGATCCGACGACATCGAATTTTTCATCTAAAAAAATGTACAGTGTATAGTAAGGATTTTGGAGCCTTTCTATTTCTCATCTTCCAACTGCCACAGCGGCCCAACTAGGCATATCAACGACATATGCGCACCTGTGGTTATGTGTTGAGATGTGTATTAACGAAATCCAAAGACTGGAGTGGATCCGACGACATCGAATTTTTCATCTAAAAAAATGTACAGTGTATAGTAAGGATTTTGGAGCCTTTCCATTTCTCATCTTCCAACTGCCACAGCGGCCCAACTAGGCATATCAACGACATATGCGCACCTGTGGTTATGTGTTGAGATGTGTATTAACGAAATCCAAAGACTGGAGTGGATCCGACGACATCGAATTTTTCACCTAAAAAAATGTACAGTGTATAGTAAGGATTTTGGAGCCTTTCCATGGCTCATCTTCCAAATGCCACAGCGGCCCAACTAGGCGTACCTACGACCTGTGCGCACTGTGGTTATGTGTTCAGATGTGTAGTAACGAAATCCAAAGACTGGAGTGGATCCGACGACATCGAATTTTTCACTTAAAAAATGTACAGTGTATAGTAAGGATTTTGGAGCCTTTCCATTTCTCATCTTCCAACTGCCACAGCGGCCCAACTAGGCGTACCTACGACATATGCGCACCTGTGGTTATGTGTTGAGATGTGTATTAACGAAATCCAAAGACTGGAGTGGATCCGACGACATCGAATTTTTCATCTAAAAAAATGTACAGTGTATAGTAAGGATTTTGGAGCCTTTCCATTTCTCATCTTCCAACTGCCACAGCGGCCCAACTAGGCATATCAACGACATATGCGCACCTGTGGTTATGTGTTGAGATGTGTATTAACGAAATCCAAAGACTGGAGTGGATCCGACGACATCGAATTTTTCATCTAAAAAAATGTACAGTGTATAGTAAGGATTTTGGAGCCTTTCCATTTCTCATCTTCCAACTGCCACAGCGGCCCAACTAGGCATATCAACGACATATGCGCACCTGTGGTTATGTGTTGAGATGTGTATTAACGAAATCCAAAGACTGGAGTGGATCCGACGACATCGAATTTTTCACCTAAAAAAATGTACAGTGTATAGTAAGGATTTTGGAGCCTTTCCATGGCTCATCTTCCAAATGCCACAGCGGCCCAACTAGGCGTACCTACGACCTGTGCGCACTGTGGTTATGTGTTGAGATGTGTAGTAACGAAATCCAAAGACTGGAGTGGATCCGACGACATCGAATTTTTCACTTAAAAAATGTACAGTGTATAGTAAGGATTTTGGAGCCTTTCCATGGCTCATCTTCCAACTGCCACAGCGGCCCAACTAGGCGTACCTACGACCTGTGCGCACCTGTGGTTATGTGTTGAGATGTGTATTAACGAAATCCAAAGACTGGAGTGGATCCGACGACATCGAATTTTTCACCTAAAAAAATGTACAGTGTATAGTAAGGATTTTGGAGCCTTTCCATGGCTCATCTTCCAACTGCCACAGCGGCCCAACTAGGCGTACCTACGACCTGTGCGCACCTGGGGTTATGTGTTGAGATGTGTATTAACGAAATCCAAAGACTGGAGTGGATCCGACGACATCGAATTTTTCATCTAAAAAAATGTACAGTGTATAGTAAGGATTTTGGAGCCTTTCCATTTCTCATCTTCCAACTGCCACAGCGGCCCAACTAGGCATATCAACGACATATGCTCACCTGTGGTTATGTGTTGAGATGTGTATTAACGAAATCCAAAGACTGGAGTGGATCCGACGACATCGAATTTTTCACCTAAAAAAATGTGCAGTGTATAGTAAGGATTTTGGAGAATTTCCATGGCTCATCTTCCAAATGCCACAGCGGCCCAACTAGGCGTACCTACGACCTGTGCGCACTGTGGTTATGTGTTGAGATGTGTAGTAACGAAATCCAAAGACTGGAGTGGATCCGACGACATCGAATTTTTCACTTAAAAAATGTACAGTGTATAGTAAGGATTTTGGAGCCTTTCCATGGCTCATCTTCCAACTGCCACAGCGGCCCAACTAGGCGTACCTACGACCTGTGCGCACCTGTGGTTATGTGTTGAGATGTGTATTAACGAAATCCAAAGACTGGAGTGGATCCGACGACATCGAATTTTTCATCTAAAAAAATGTACAGTGTATAGTAAGGATTTTGGAGCCTTTCCATTTCTCATCTTCCAACTGCCACAGCGGCCCAACTAGGCATATCAACGACATATGCGCACCTGTGGTTATGTGTTGAGATGTGTATTAACGAAATCCAAAGACTGGAGTGGATCCGACGACATCGAATTTTTCACCTAAAAAAATGTACAGTGTATAGTAAGGATTTTGGAGCCTTTCCATGGCTCATCTTCCAACTGCCACAGCGGCCCAACTAGGCGTACCTACGACCTGTGCGCACCTGTGGTTATGTGTTGAGATGTGTATTAACGAAATCCAAAGACTGGAGTGGATCCGACGACATCGAATTTTTCATCTAAAAAAATATACAGTGTATAGCAAGGATTTTGGAGCAACCCATGGCTCATCTTTCAACTGCCACAGCGGCCCAACTAGGCGTACCTACGACCTGTGCGCACCTGTGGTTATGTGTTGAGATGTGTATTAACGAAATCCAAAGACTGGAGTGGATCCGACGACATCGAATTTTTCACCTAAAAAAATGTACAGTGTATAGTAAGGATTTTGGAGCCTTTCCATGGCTCATCTTCCAACTGCCACAGCGGCCCAACTAGGCGTACCTACGACCTGTGCGCACCTGTGGTTATGTGTTGAGATGTGTATTAACGAAATCCAAAGACTGGAGTGGATCCGACGACATCGAATTTTTCACCTAAAAAAATGTACAGTGTATAGCAAGGATTTTGGAGCAACCCATGGCTCATCTTTCAACTGCCACAGCGGCCCAACTAGGCGTACCTACGACCTGTGCGCACCTGTGGTTATGTGTTGAGATGTGTATTAACGAAATCCAAAGACTGGAGTGGATCCGACGACATCGAATTTTTCACCTAAAAAAATGTACAGTGTATAGCAAGGATTTTGGAGCCTTTCCATGGCTCATCTTCCAACTGCCACAGCGGCCCAACTAGGCGTACCTACGACCTGTGCGCACCTGTGGTTATGTGTTGAGATGTGTATTAACGAAATCCAAGGACTGGAGTGGATCCGACGACATCGAATTTTTCACCTAAAAAAATGTACAGTGTATAGCAAGGATTTTGGAGCAACCCATGGCTCATCTTTCAACTGCCACAGCGGCCCAACTAGGCGTACCTACGACCTGTGCGCACCTGTGGTTATGTGTTGAGATGTGTATTAACGAAATCCAAAGACTGGAGTGGATCCGACGACATCGAATTTTTCACCTAAAAAAATGTACAGTGTATAGCAAGGATTTTGGAGCAACCCATGGCTCATTTTTCAACTGCCACAGCGGCCCAACTAGGCGTACCTACGACCTGTGCGCACCTGTGGTTATGTGTTGAGATGTGTATTAACGAAATCCAAAGACTGGAGTGGATCCGACGACATCGAATTTTTCACCTAAAAAAATGTACAGTGTATAGTAAGGATTTTGGAGCCTTTCCATGGCTCATCTTCCAACTGCCACAGCGGCCCAACTAGGCGTACCTACGACCTGTGCGCACCTGTGGTTATGTGTTGAGATGTGTGTTAACGAAATCCAAAGACTGGAGTGGATCCGACGACATCGAATTTTTCACCTAAAAAAAAGTACAGTGTATAGTAAGGATATTGGAGCCTTTCCATGGCTCATCTTCCAACTGCCACAGCGGCCCAACTAGGCGTACCTACGACCTGTGCGCACCTGTGGTTATGTGTTGAGATGTGTATTAACGAAATCCAAAGACTGGAGTGGATCCGACGACATCGAATTTTTCACCTAAAAAAATGTACAGTGTATAGTAAGGATTTTGGAGCCTTTCCATGGCTCATCTTCCAAATGCCACAGCGGCCCAACTAGGCGTACCTACGACCTGTGCGCACCTGTGGTTATGTGTTGAGATGTGTATTAACGAAATCCAAAGACTGGAGTGGATCCGACGACATCGAATTTTTCACCCAAAAAAATGTACAGTGTATAGTAAGGATTTTGGAGCCTTTCCATGGCACATCTTCCAACTGTCACAGCGGCCCAACTAGGCGTACCTACGACCTGTGCGCACCTGTGGTTATGTGTTGAGATGTGTATTAACGAAATCCAAAGACTGGAGTGGATCCGACGACATCGAATTTTTCACCTAAAAAAATGTACAGTGTATAGTAAGGATTTTGGAGCCTTTCCATAGCTCATCTTCCAACTGCCACAGCGGCCCAACTAGGCGTACCTACGACCTGTGCGCACCTGTGGTTATGTGTTGAGATGTGTATTAACGAAATCCAAAGACTGGAGTGGATCCGACGACATCGAATTTTTCACCTATAAAAATGTACAGTGTATAGCAAGGATTTTGGAGCAACCCATGGCTCATCTTTCAACTGCCACAGCGGCCCAACTAGGCGTACCTACGACCTGTGCGCACCTTTGGTTATGTGTTGAGATGTGTATTAACGAAATCCAAAGACTGGAGTGGATCCGACGACATCGAATTTTTCACCTAAAAAAATGTACAGTGTATAGCAAGGATTTTGGAGCAACCCATGGCTCATCTTTCAACTGCCACAGCGGCCCAACTAGGCGTACCTACGACCTGTGCGCACCTGTGGTTATGTGTTGAGATGTGTATTAACGAAATCCAAAGACTGGAGTGGATCCGACGACATCGAATTTTTCACCTAAAAAAATGTACAGTGTATAGCAAGGATTTTGGAGCAACCCATGGCTCATCTTTCAACTGCCACAGCGGCCCAACTAGGCGTACCTACGACCTGTGCGCACCTGTGGTTATGTGTTGAGATGTGTATTAACGAAATCCAAAGACTGGAGTGGATCCGACGACATCGAATTTTTCACCTAAAAAAAATGTACAGTGTATAGTAAGGATTTTGGAGCCTTTCCATGGCTCATCTTCCAACTGCCACAGCGGCCCAACTAGGCGTACCTACGACCTGTGCGCACCTGTGGTTATGTGTTGAGATGTGTATTAACGAAATCCAAAGACTGGAGTGGATCGGACGACATCGAATTTTTCACCTAAAAAAATGTACAGTGTATAGCAAGGATTTTGGAGCAACCCATGGCTCATCTTTCAACTGCCACAGCGGCCCAACTAGGCGTACCTACGACCTGTGCGCACCTGTGGTTATGTGTTGAGATGTGTATTAACGAAATCCAAAGACTGGAGTGGTTCCGACGACATCGAATTTTTCACCTAAAAAAATGTACAGTGTATAGTAAGGATTTTGGAGCCTTTCCATGGCTCATCTTCCAACTGCCACAGTGGCCCAACTAGGCGTACCTACGACCTGTGCGCACCTGTGGTTATGTGTTGAGATGTGTATTAACGAAATCCAAAGACTGGAGTGGATCCGACGACATCGAATTTTTCACCTAAAAAATGTACAGTGTATAGCAAGGATTTTGGAGCAACCCATGGCTCATCTTTCAACTGCCACAGCGGCCCAACTAGGCGTACCTACGACCTGTGCGCACCTGTGGTTATGTGTTGAGATGTGTATTAACGAAATCCAAAGACTGGAGTGGATCCGACGACATCGAATTTTTCACCTAAAAAAATGTACAGTGTATAGTAAGGATTTTGGAGCCTTTCCATGGCTCATCTTCCAACTGCCACAGCGGCCCAACTAGGCGTACCTACGACCTGTGCGCACCTGTGGTTATGTGTTGAGATGTGTATTAACGAAATCCAAAGACTGGAGTGGATCCGACGACATCGAATTTTTCACCTAAAAAAATGTACAGTGTATAGCAAGGATTTTGGAGCAACCCATGGCTCATCTTTCAACTGCCACAGCGGCCCAACTAGGCGTACCTACGACCTGTGCGCACCTGTGGTTATGTGTTGAGATGTGTATTAACGAAATCCAAAGACTGGAGTGGATCCGACGACATCGAATTTTTCACCTAAAAAAATGTACAGTGTATAGTAAGGATTTTGGAGCCTTTCCATGGCTCATCTTCCAACTGCCACAGCGGCCCAACTAGGCGTACCTACGACCTGTGCGCACCTGTGGTTATGTGTTGAGATGTGTACTAACGAAATCCAAAGACTGGAGTGGATCCGACGACATCGAATTTTTCACCTAAAAAAATGTACAGTGTATAGCAAGGATTTTGGAGCAACCCATGGCTCATCTTTCAACTGCCACAGCGGCCCAACTAGGCGTACCTACGACCTGTGCGCACCTGTGGTTATGTGTTGAGATGTGTATTAACGAAATCCAAAGACTGGAGTGGATCCGACGTCATCGAATTTTTCACCTAAAAAAATGTACAGTGTATAGCAAGGATTTTGGAGCAACCCATGGCTCATCTTTCAACTGCCACAGCGGCCCAACTAGGCGTACCTACGACCTGTGCGCACCTGTGGTTATGTGTTGAGATGTGTATTAACGAAATCCAAAGACTGGAGTGGATCCGACGACATCGAATTTTTCACCTAAAAAAATGTACAGTGTATAGTAAGGATTTTGGAGCCTTTCCATGGCTCATCTTCCAACTGCCACAGCGGCCCAACTAGGCGTACCTACGACCTGTGCGCACCTGTGGTTATGTGTTGAGATGTGTATTAACGAAATCCAAAGACTGGAGTGGATCCGACGACATCGAATTTTTCACCTAAAAAAATGTACAGTGTATAGCAAGGATTTTGGAGCAACCCATGGCTCATCTTTCAACTGCCACAGCGGCCCAACTAGGCGTACCTACGACCTGTGCGCACCTGTGGTTATGTGTTGAGATGTGTATTAACGAAATCCAAAGACTGGAGTGGATCCGACGACATCGAATTTTTCACCTAAAAAAATGTACAGTGTATAGCAAGGATTTTGGAGCAACCCATGGCTCATCTTTCAACTGCCACAGCGGCTAAACTAGGCGTACCTACGACCTGTGCGCACCTGTGGTTATGTGTTGAGATGTGTATTAACGAAATCCAAAGACTGGAGTGGATCCGACGACATCGAATTTTTCACCTAAAAAAATGTACAGTGTATAGCAAGGATTTTGGAGCAACCCATGGCTCATCTTTCAACTGCCACAGCGGCCCAACTAGGCGTACCTACGACCTGTGCGCACCTGTGGTTATGTGTTGAGATGTGTATTAACGAAATCCAAAGACTGGAGTGGATCCGACGACATCGAATTTTTCACCTAAAAAAATGTACAGTGTATAGCAAGGATTTTGGAGCAACCCATGGCTCATCTTTCAACTGCCACAGCGGCCCAACTAGGCGTACCTACGACCTGTGCGCACCTGTGGCTATGTGTTGAGATGTGTATTAACGAAATCCAAAGACTGGAGTGGATCCGACGACATCGAATTTTTCACCTAAAAAAATGTACAGTGTATAGCAAGGATTTTGGAGCAACCCATGGCTCATCTTCCAACTGCCACAGCGGCCCGACTAGGCGTACCTACGACCTGTGCGCACCTGTGGTTATGTGTTGAGATGTGTATTAACGAAATCCAAAGACTGGAGTGGATCCGAAGACATCGAATTTTTCACCTAAAAAAATGTACAGTGTATAGTAAGGATTTTGGAGCCTTTCCATGGCTCATCTTCCAACTGCCACAGCGGCCCAACTAGGCGTACCTACGACCTGTGCGCACCTGTGGTTATGTGTTGAGATGTGTATTAACGAAATCCAAAGACTGGAGTGGATCCGACGACATCGAATTTTTCACCTAAAAAAATGTACAGTGTATAGTAAGGATTTTGGAGCCTTTCCATTTCTCATCTTCCAACTGCCACAGCGGCCCAACTAGGCGTACCTACGACCTGTGCGCACCTGTGGTTATGTGTTGAGATGTGTATTAACGAAATCCAAAGACTGGAGTGGATCCGGCGACATCGAATTTTTCACCTAAAAAAATGTACAGTGTATAGTAAGGATTTTGGAGCCTTTCCATGGCTCATCTTCCAACTGCCACAGCGGCCCAACTAGGCGTACCTACGACCTGTGCGCACCTGTGGTTATGTGTTGAGATGTGTATTAACGAAATCCAAAGACTGGAGTGGATCCGACGACATCGAATTTTTCACCTAAAAAAATGTACAGTGTATAGTAAGGATTTTGGAGCCTTTCCATGGCTCATCTTTCAACTGCCACAGCGGCCCAACTAGGCGTACCTACGACCTGTGCGCACCTGTGGTTATGTGTTGAGATGTGTATTAACGAAATCCAAAGACTGGAGTGGATCCGACGACATCGAATTTTTCACCTAAAAAAATGTACAGTGTATAGTAAGGATTTTGGAGCCTTTCCATGGCTCATCTTCCAACTGCCACAGCGGCCCAACTAGGCGTACCTACGACCTGTGCGCACCTGTGGTTATGTGTTGAGATGTGTATTAACGAAATCCAAAGACTGGAGTGGATCCGACGACATCGAATTTTTCACCTAAAAAAATGTACAGTGTATAGTAAGGATTTTGGAGCCTTTCCATGGCTCATCTTTCAACTGCCACAGCGGCCCAACTAGGCGTACCTACGACCTGTGCGCACCTGTGGTTATGTGTTGAGATGTGTATTAACGAAATCCAAAGACTGGAGTGGATCCGACGACATCGAATTTTTCACCTAAAAAAATGTACAGTGTATAGCAAGGATTTTGGAGCAACCCATGGCTCATCTTTCAACTGCCACAGCGGCCCAACTAGGCGTACCTACGACCTGTGCGCACCTGTGGTTATGTGTTGAGATGTGTATTAACGAAATCCAAAGACTGGAGTGGATCCGACGACATCGAATTTTTCACCTAAAAAAATGTACAGTGTATAGCAAGGATTTTGGAGCCTTTCCATGGCTCATCTTCCAACTGCCACAGCGGCCCAACTAGGCGTACCTACGACCTGTGCGCACCTGTGGTTATGTGTTGAGATGAGAATTAACGAAATCCAAGGACTGGAGTGGATCCGACGACATCGAATTTTTCACCTAAAAAAATGTACAGTGTATAGCAAGGATTTTGGAGCAACCCATGGCTCATCTTTCAACTGCCACAGCGGCCCAACTAGGCGTACCTACGACCTGTGCGCACCTGTGGTTATGTGTTGAGATGTGTATTAACGAAATCCAAAGACTGGAGTGGATCCGACGTCATCGAATTTTTCACCTAAAAAAATGTACAGTGTATAGCAAGGATTTTGGAGCAACCCATGGCTCATCTTTCAACTGCCACAGCGGCCCAACTAGGCGTACCTACGACCTGTGCGCACCTGTGGTTATGTGTTGCGATGTGTATTAACGAAATCCAAAGACTGGAGTGGATCCGACGACATCGAATTTTTCACCTAAAAAAATGTACAGTGTATAGTAAGGATTTTGGAGCCTTTCCATGGCTCATCTTCCAACTGCCACAGCGGCCCAACTAGGCGTACCTACGACCTGTGCGCACCTGTGGTTATGTGTTGAGATGTGTATTAACGAAATCCAAAGACTGGAGTGGATCCGACAACATCGAATTTTTCACCTAAAAAAATGTTCAGTGTATAGCAAGGATTTTGGAGCAACCCATGGCTCATCTTTCAACTGCCACAGCGGCCCAACTAGGCGTACCTACGACCTGTGCGCACCTGTGGTTATGTGTTGAGATGTGTATTAACGAAATCCAAAGACTGGAGTGGATCCGACGACATCGAATTTTTCACCTAAAAAAATGTACAGTGTATAGTAAGGATTTTGGAGCAACCCATGGCTCATCTTTCAACTGCCACAGCGGCCCAACTAGGCGTACCTACGACCTGTGCGCACCTGTGGTTATGTGTTGAGATGTGTATTAACGAAATCCAAAGACTGGAGTGGATCCGACGACATCGAATTTTTCACCTAAAAAAATGTACAGTGTATAGCAAGGATTTTGGAGCAACCCATGGCTCATCTTTCAACTGCCACAGCGGCCCAACTAGGCGTACCTACGACCTGTGCGCACCTGTGGTTATGTGTTGAGATGTGTATTAACGAAATCCAAAGACTGGAGTGGATCCGACGACATCGAATTTTTCACCTAAAAAAATGTACAGTGTATAGCAAGGATTTTGGAGCAACCCATGGCTCATCTTTCAACTGCCACAGCGGCCCAACTAGGCGTACCTACGACCTGTGCGCACCTGTGGTTATGTGTTGAGATGTGTATTAACGAAATCCAAAGACTGGAGTGGATCCGACGACATCGAATTTTTCACCTAAAAAAATGTACAGTGTAAAGCAAGGATTTTGGAGCAACCCATGGCTCATCTTTCAACTGCCACAGCGGCCCAACTAGGCGTACCTACGACCTGTGCGCACCTGTGGTTATGTGTTGAGATGTGTATTAACGAAATCCAAAGACTGGAGTGGATGCGAAGACATCGAATTTTTCACCTAAAAAAATGTACAGTGTATAGTAAGGATTTTGGAGCCTTTCCATGGCTCATCTTCCAACTGCCACAGCGGCCCAACTAGGCGTACCTACGACCTGTGCGCACCTGTGGTTATGTGTTGAGATGTGTATTAACGAAATCCAAAGACTGGAGTGGATCCGACAACATCGAATTTTTCACCTAAAAAAATGTACAGTGTATAGCAAGGATTTTGGAGCAACCCATGGCTCATCTTTCAACTGCCACAGCGGCCCAACTAGGCGTACCTACGACCTGTGCGCACCTGTGGTTATGTGTTGAGATGTGTATTAACGAAATCCAAAGACTGGAGTGGATCCGACGACATCGAATTTTTCACCTAAAAAAATGTACAGTGTATAGTAAGGATTTTGGAGCCTTTCCATGGCTCATCTTCCAACTGCCACAGCGGCCCAACTAGGCGTACCTACGACCTGTGCGCACCTGTGGTTATGTGTTGAGATGTGTATTAACGAAATCCAAAGACTGGAGTGGATCCGACGACATCGAATTTTTCACCTAAAAAAATGTACAGTGTATAGTAAGGATTTTGGAGCCTTTCCATGGCTCATCTTCCAACTGCCACAGCGGCCCAACTAGGCGTACCTACGACCTGTGCGCACCTGTGGTTATGTGTTGAGATGTGTATTAACGAAATCCAAAGACTGGAGTGGATCCGACGACATCGAATTTTTCACCTAAAAAAATGTACAGTGTATAGCAAGGATTTTGGAGCAACCCATGGCTCATCTTTCAACTGCCACAGCGGCCCAACTAGGCGTACCTACGACCTGTGCGCACCTGTGGTTATGTGTTGAGATGTGTATTAACGAAATCCAAAGACTGGAGTGGATCCGACGACATCGAATTTTTCACCTAAAAAAATGTACAGTGTATAGTAAGGATTTTGGAGCCTTTCCATGGCTCATCTTCCAACTGCCACAGCGGCCCAACTAGGCGTACCTACGACCTGTGCGCACCTGTGGTTATGTGTTGAGATGTGTATTAACGAAATCCAAAGACTGGAGTGGATCCGGCGACATCGAATTTTTCACCTAAAAAAATGTACAGTGTATAGTAAGGATTTTGGAGCCTTTCCATGGCTCATCTTCCAACTGCCACAGCGGCCCAACTAGGCGTACCTACGACCTGTGCGCACCTGTGGTTATGTGTTGAGATGTGTATTAACGAAACCCAAAGACTGGAGTGGATCCGACGACATCGAATTTTTCACCTAAAAAAATGTACAGTGTATAGTAAGGATTTTGGAGCCTTTCCATGGCTCATCTTTCAACTGCCACAGCGGCCCAACTAGGCGTACCTACGACCTGTGCGCACCTGTGGTTATGTGTTGAGATGTGTATTAACGAAATCCAAAGACTGGAGTGGATCCGACGACATCGAATTTTTCACCTAAAAAAATGTACAGTGTATAGTAAGGATTTTGGAGCCTTTCCATGGCTCATCTTCCAACTGCCACAGCGGCCCAACTAGGCGTACCTACGACCTGTGCGCACCTGTGGTTATGTGTTGAGATGTGTATTAACGAAATCCAAAGACTGGAGTGGATCCGACGACATCGAATTTTTCACCCAAAAAAATGTACAGTGTATAGTAAGGATTTTGGAGCAACCCATGGCTCATCTTTCAACTGCCACAGCGGCCCAACTAGGCGTACCTACGACCTGTGCGCACCTGTGGTTATGTGTTGAGATGTGTATTAACGAAATCCAAAGACTGGAGTGGATCCGACGACATCGAATTTTTCACCTAAAAAAATGTACAGTGTATAGTAAGGATTTTGGAGCCTTTCCATGGCTCATCTTCCAACTGCCACAGCGGCCCAACTAGGCGTACCTACGACCTGTGCGCACCTGTGGTTATGTGTTGAGATGTGTATTAACGAAATCCAAAGACTGGAGTGGATCCGACGACATCGAATTTTTCACCTAAAAAAATGTACAGTGTATAGCAAGGATTTTGGAGCAACCCATGGCTCATCTTTCAACTGCCACAGCGGCCCAACTAGGCGTACCTACGACCTGTGCGCACCTGTGGTTATGTGTTGAGATGTGTATTAACGAAATCCAAAGACTGGAGTGGATCCGACGACATCGAATTTTTCACCTAAAAAAATGTACAGTGTATAGCAAGGATTTTGGAGCAACCCATGGCTCATCTTTCAACTGCCACAGCGGCCCAACTAGGCGTACCTACGTCCTGTGCGCACCTGTGGTTATGTGTTGAGATGTGTATTAACGAAATCCAAAGACTGGAGTGGATCCGACGACATCGAATTTTTCACCTAAAAAAATGTACAGTGTATAGCAAGGATTTTGGAGCAACCCATGGCTCATCTTTCAACTGCCACAGCGGCCCAACTAGGCGTACCTACGACCTGAGCGCACCTGTGGTTATGTGTTGAGATGTGTATTAACGAAATCCAAAGACTGGAGTGGATCCGACGACATCGAATTTTTCACCTAAAAAAATGTACAGTGTATAGCAAGGATTTTGGAGCAACCCATGGCTCATCTTTCAACTGCCACAGCGGCCCAACTAGGCGTACCTACGACCTGTGCGCACCTGTGGTTATGTGTTGAGATGTGTATTAACGAAATCCAAAGACTGGAGTGGATCCGACGACATCGAATTTTTCACCTAAAAAAATGTACAGTGTATAGTAAGGATTTTGGAGCCTTTCCATGGCTCATCTTCCAACTGCCACAGCGGCCCAACTAGGCGTACCTACGACCTGTGCGCACCTGTGGTTATGTGTTGAGATGTGTATTAACGAAATCCAAAGACTGGAGTGGATCCGACGACATCGAATTTTTCACCTAAAAAAATGTACAGTGTATAGCAAGGATTTTGGAGCAACCCATGGCTCATCTTTCAACTGCCACAGCGGCCCAACTAGGCGTACCTACGACCTGTGCGCACCTGTGGTTATGTGTTGAGATGTGTATTAACGAAATCCAAAGACTGGAGTGGATCCGACGACATCGAATTTTTCACCTAAAAAAATGTACAGTGTATAGTAAGGATTTTGGAGCAACCCATGGCTCATCTTTCAACTGCCACAGCGGCCCAACTAGGCGTACCTACGACCTGTGCGCACCTGTGGTTATGTGTTGAGATGTGTATTAACGAAATCCAAAGACTGGAGTGGATCCGACGACATCGAATTTTTCACCTAAAAAAATGTACAGTGTATAGCAAGGATTTTGGAGCAACCCATGGCTCATCTTTCAACTGCCACAGCGGCCCAACTAGGCGTATCTACGACCTGTGCGCACCTGTGGTTATGTGTTGAGATGTGTATTAACGAAATCCAAAGACTGGAGTGGATCCGACGACATCGAATTTTTCACCTAAAAAAATGTACAGTGTATAGCAAGGATTTTGGAGCAACCCATGGCTCATCTTTCAACTGCCACAGCGGCCCAACTAGACGTACCTACGACCTGTGCGCACCTGTGGTTATGTGTTGAGATGTGTATTAACGAAATCCAAAGACTGGAGTGGATCCGACGACATCGAATTTTTCACCTAAAAAAATGTACAGTGTATAGCAAGGATTTTGGAGCAACCCATGGCTCATCTTTCAACTGCCACAGCGGCCCAACTAGGCCTACCTACGACCTGTGCGCACCTGTGGTTATGTGTTGAGATGTGTATTAACGAAATCCAAAGACTGGAGTGGATCCGACGACATCGAATTTTTCACCTAAAAAAATGTACAGTGTATAGCAAGGATTTTGGAGCAACCCATGGCTCATCTTTCAACTGCCACAGCGGCCCAACTAGGCGTACCTACGACCTGTGCGCACCTGTGGTTATGTGTTGAGATGTGTATTAACGAAATCCAAAGACTGGAGTGGATCCGACGACATCGAATTTTTCACCTAAAAAAATGTACAGTGTATAGTAAGGATTTTGGAGCCTTTCCATGGCTCATCTTCCAACTGCCACAGCGGCCCAACTAGGCGTACCTACGACCTGTGCGCACCTGTGGTTATGTGTTGAGATGTGTATTAACGAAATCCAAAGACTGGAGTGGATCCGACGACATCGAATTTTTCACCTAAAAAAATGTACAGTGTATAGTAAGGATTTTGGAGCCTTTCCATGGCTCATCTTCCAACTGCCACAGCGGCCCAACTAGGCGTACCTACGACCTGTGCGCACCTGTGGTTATGTGTTGAGATGTGTATTAACGAAATCCAAAGACTGGAGTGGATCCGACGACATCGAATTTTTCACCTAAAAAAATGTACAGTGTATAGTAAGGATTTTGGAGCCTTTCCATGGCTCATCTTCCAACTGCCACAGCGGCCCAACTAGGCGTACCTACGACCTGTGCGCACCTGTGGTTATGTGTTGAGATGTGTATTAACGAAATCCAAAGACTGGAGTGGATCCGACGACATCGAATTTTTCACCTAAAAAAATGTACAGTGTATAGTAAGGATTTTGGAGCCTTTCCATGGCTCATCTTTCAACTGCCACAGCGGCCCAACTAGGCGTACCTACGACCTGTGCGCACCTGTGGTTATGTGTTGAGATGTGTATTAACGAAATCCAAAGACTGGAGTGGATCCGACGACATCGAATTTTTCACCTAAAAAAATGTACAGTGTATAGTAAGGATTTTGGAGCCTTTCCATGGCTCATCTTCCAACTGCCACAGCGGCCCAACTAGGCGTACCTACGACCTGTGCGCACCTGTGGTTATGTGTTGAGATGTGTATTAACGAAATCCAAAGACTGGAGTGGATCCGACGACATCGAATTTTTCACCTAAAAAAATGTACAGTGTATAGTAAGGATTTTGGAGCCTTTCCATGGCTCATCTTCCAACTGCCACAGCGGCCCAACTAGGCGTACCTACGACCTGTGCGCACCTGTGGTTATGTGTTGAGATGTGTATTAACGAAATCCAAAGACTGGAGTGGATCCGACGACATCGAATTTTTCACCTAAAAAAATGTACAGTGTATAGCAAGGATTTTGGAGCAACCCATGGCTCATCTTTCAACTGCCACAGCGGCCCAACTAGGCGTACCTACGACCTGTGCGCACCTGTGGTTATGTGTTGAGATGTGTATTAACGAAATCCAAAGACTGGAGTGGATCCGACGACATCGAATTTTTCACCTAAAAAAATGTACAATGTATAGCAAGGATTTTGGAGCAACCCATGGCTCATCTTTCAACTGCCACAGCGGCCCAACTAGGCGTACCTACGACCTGTGCGCACCTGTGGTTATGTGTTGAGATGTGTATTAACGAAATCCAAAGACTGGAGTGGATCCGACGACATCGAATTTTTCACCTAAAAAAATGTACAGTGTATAGTCAGGATTTTGGAGCCTATCCATGGCTCATCTTCCAACTGCCACAGCGGCCCAACTAGGCGTACCTACGACCTGTGCGCACCTGTGGTTATGTGTTGAGATGTGTATTAACGAAATCCAAAGACTGGAGTGGATCCGACGACATCGAATTTTTCACCTAAAAAAATGTACAGTGTATAGCAAGGATTTTGGAGCAACCCATGGCTCATCTTTCAACTGCCACAGCGGCCCAACTAGGCGTACCTACGACCTGTGCGCACCTGTGGTTATGTGTTGAGATGTGTATTAACGAAATCCAAAGACTGGAGTGGATCCGACGACATCGAATTTTTCACCTAAAAAAATGTACAGTGTATAGTAAGGATTTTGGAGCCTTTCCATGGCTCATCTTCCAACTGCCACAGCGGCCCAACTAGGCGTACCTACGACCTGTGCGCACCTGTGGTTATGTGTTGAGATGTGTATTAACGAAATCCAAAGACTGGAGTGGATCCGACGACATCGAATTTTTCACCTAAAAAAATGTACAGTGTATAGTAAGGATTTTGGAGCCTTTCCATGGCTCATCTTCCAACTGCCACAGCGGCCCAACTAGGCGTACCTACGACCTGTGCGCACCTGTGGTTATGTGTTGAGATGTGTATTAACGAAATCCAAAGACTGGAGTGGATCCGACGACATCGAATTTTTCACCTAAAAAAATGTACAGTGTATAGCAAGGATTTTGGAGCAACCCATGGCTCATCTTTCAACTGCCACAGCGGCCCAACTAGGCGTACCTACGACCTGTGCGCACCTGTGGTTATGTGTTGAGATGTGTATTAACGAAATCCAAAGACTGGAGTGGATCCGACGACATCGAATTTTTCACCTAAAAAAATGTACAGTGTATAGTAAGGATTGTGGAGCCTTTCCATGGCTCATCTTCCAACTGCCACAGCGGCCCAACTAGGCGTACCTACGACCTGTGCGCACCTGTGGTTATGTGTTGAGATGTGTATTAACGAAATCCAAAGACTGGAGTGGATCCGACGACATCGAATTTTTCACCTAAAAAAATGTACAGTGTATAGTAAGGATTTTGGAGCCTTTTCATGGCTCATCTTCCAACTGCCACAGCGGCCCAACTAGGCGTACCTACGACCTGTGCGCACCTGTGGTTATGTGTTGAGATGTGTATTAACGAAATCCAAAGACTGGAGTGGATCCGACGACATCGAATTTTTCACCTAAAAAAATGTACAGTGTATAGCAAGGATTTTGGAGCAACCCATGGCTCATCTTTCAACTGCCACAGCGGCCCAACTAGGCGTACCTACGACCTGTGCGCACCTGTGGTTATGTGTTGAGATGTGTATTAACGAAATCCAAAGACTGGAGTGGATCCGACGACATCGAATTTTTCACCTAAAAAAATGTACAGTGTATAGTAAGGATTTTGGAGCCTTTCCATGGCTCATCTTCCAACTGCCACAGCGGCCCAACTAGGCGTACCTACGACCTGTGCGCACCTGTGGTTATGTGTTGAGATGTGTATTAACGAAATCCAAAGACTGGAGTGGATCCGACGACATCGAATTTTTCACCTAAAAAAATGTACAGTGTATAGTAAGGATTTTGGAGCCTTTCCATGGCTCATCTTCCAACTGCCACAGCGGCCCAACTAGGCGTACCTACGACCTGTGCGCACCTGTGGTTATGTGTTGAGATGTGTATTAACGAAATCCAAAGACTGGAGTGGATCCGACGACATCGAATTTTTCACCTAAAAAAATGTACAGTGTATAGTAAGGATTTTGGAGCCTTTCCATGGGCTCATCTTCCAACTGCCACAGCGGCCCAACTAGGCGTACCTACGACCTGTGCGCACCTGTGGGGTTATGTGTTGAGATGTGTAATTAACGAAATCCAAAGACTGGAGTGGATCCGACGACATCGAATGTTTCACCTAAAAAAATGTACAGTGTATAGTAAGGATTTTTTTGAGCCTTTCATGGCTCATCTTCCAACTGCCACAGCTGCCCTGCGTACCTACGACCTGTGCGCACCTGTGGTTATGTGTTGAGATGTGTATTAACGAAATCCAAAGACTGGAGTGGATCCGACGACATCGAATTTTTCACCTAAAAAAATGTACAGTGTATAGCAAGGATTTTGGAGCAACCCATGGCTCATCTTTCAACTGCCACAGCGGCCCAACTAGGCGTACCTACGACCTGTGCGCACCTGTGGTTATGTGTTGAGATGTGTATTAACGAAATCCAAAGACTGGAGTGGATCCGACGACATCGAATTTTTCACCTAAAAAAATGTACAGTGTATAGTAAGGATTGTGGAGCCTTTCCATGGCTCATCTTCCAACTGCCACAGCGGCCCAACTAGGCGTACCTACGACCTGTGCGCACCTGTGGTTATGTGTTGAGATGTGTATTAACGAAATCCAAAGACTGGAGTGGATCCGACGACATCGAATTTTTCACCTAAAAAAATGTACAGTGTATAGTAAGGATTTTGGAGCCTTTTCATGGCTCATCTTCCAACTGCCACAGCGGCCCAACTAGGCGTACCTACGACCTGTGCGCACCTGTGGTTATGTGTTGAGATGTGTATTAACGAAATCCAAAGACTGGAGTGGATCCGACGACATCGAATTTTTCACCTAAAAAAACTGTACAGTGTATAGCAAGGATTTTGGAGCAACCCATGGCTCATCTTTCAACTGCCACAGCGGCCCAACTAGGCGTACCTACGACCTGTGCGCACCTGTGGTTATGTGTTGAGATGTGTATTAACGAAATCCAAAGACTGGAGTGGATCCGACGACATCGAATTTTTCACCTAAAAAAATGTACAGTGTATAGTAAGGATTTTGGAGCCTTTCCATGGCTCATCTTCCAACTGCCACAGCGGCCCAACTAGGCGTACCTACGACCTGTGCGCACCTGTGGTTATGTGTTGAGATGTGTATTAACGAAATCCAAAGACTGGAGTGGATCCGACGACATCGAATTTTTCACCTAAAAAAATGTACAGTGTATAGTAAGGATTTTGGAGCCTTTCCATGGCTCATCTTCCAACTGCCACAGCGGCCCAACTAGGCGTACCTACGACCTGTGCGCACCTGTGGTTATGTGTTGAGATGTGTATTAACGAAATCCAAAGACTGGAGTGGATCCGACGACATCGAATTTTTCACCTAAAAAAATGTACAGTGTATAGTAAGGATTTTGGAGCCTTTCCATGGCTCATCTTCCAACTGCCACAGCGGCCCAACTAGGCGTACCTACGACCTGTGCGCACCTGTGGTTATGTGTTGAGATGTGTATTAACGAAATCCAAAGACTGGAGTGGATCCGACGACATCGAATGTTTCACCTAAAAAAATGTACAGTGTATAGTAAGGATTTTTGAGCCTTTCCATGGCTCATCTTCCAACTGCCACAGCTGCCCAACTAGGCGTACCTACGACCTGTGCGCACCTGTGGTTATGTGTTGAGATGTGTATTAACGAAATCCAAAGACTGGAGTGGATCCGACGACATCGAATTTTTCACCTAAAAAAATGTACAGTGTATAGCAAGGATTTTGGAGCAACCCATGGCTCATCTTTCAACTGCCACAGCGGCCCAACTAGGCGTACCTACGACCTGTGCGCACCTGTGGTTATGTGTTGAGATGTGTATTAACGAAATCCAAAGACTGGAGTGGATCCGACGACATCGAATTTTTCACCTAAAAAAATGTACAGTGTATAGTAAGGATTTTGAAGCCTTTCCATGGCTCATCTTCCAACTGCCATAGCGGCCCAACTAGGCGTACCTACGACCTGTGCGCACCTGTGGTTATGTGTTGAGATGTGTATTAACGAAATCCAAAGACTGGAGTGGATCCGACGACATCGAATTTTTCACCTAAAAAAATGTACAGTGTATAGCAAGGATTTTGGAGCAACCCATGGCTCATCTTTCAACTGCCACAGCGGCCCAACTAGGCGTACCTACGACCTGTGCGCACCTGTGGTTATGTGTTGAGATGTGTATTAACGAAATCCAAAGACTGGAGTGGATCCGACGACATCGAATTTTTCACCTAAAAAAATGTACAGTGTATAGTAAGGATTTTGGAGCCTTTCCATGGCTCATCTCCAACTGCCACAGCGGCCAAACTAGGCGTACCTACGACCAGTGCGCACCTGTGGTTATGTGTTGAGATGTGTATTAACGAAATCCAAAGACTGGAGTGGATCCGACGACATCGAATGTTTCACCTAAAAAAATGTACAGTGTATAGTAAGGATTTTTGAGCCTTTCCATGGCTCATCTTCCAACTGCCACAGCGGCCCAACTAGGCGTACCTACGACCTGTGCGCACCTGTGGTTATGTGTTGAGATGTGTATTAACGAAATCCAAAGACTGGAGTGGATCCGACGACATCGAATTTTTCACCTAAAAAAATGTACAGTGTATAGTAAGGATTTTGGAGCCTTTCCATGGCTCATCTTCCAACTGCCACAGCGGCCCAACTAGGCGTACCTACGACCTGTGCGCACCTGTGGTTATGTGTTGAGATGTGTATTAACGAAATCCAAAGACTGGAGTGGATCCGACGACATCGAATGTTTCACCTAAAAAAATGTACAGTGTATAGTAAGGATTTTTGAGCCTTTCCATGGCTCATCTTCCAACTGCCACAGCTGCCCAACTAGGCGTACCTACGACCTGTGCGCACCTGTGGTTATGTGTTGAGATGTGTATTAACGAAATCCAAAGACTGGAGTGGATCCGACGACATCGAATTTTTCACCTAAAAAAATGTACAGTGTATAGCAAGGATTTTGGAGCAACCCATGGCTCATCTTTCAACTGCCACAGCGGCCCAACTAGGCGTACCTACGACCTGTGCGCACCTGTGGTTATGTGTTGAGATGTGTATTAACGAAATCCAAAGACTGGAGTGGATCCGACGACATCGAATTTTTCACCTAAAAAAATGTACAGTGTATAGTAAGGATTTTGAAGCCTTTCCATGGCTCATCTTCCAACTGCCACAGCGGCCCAACTAGGCGTACCTACGACCTGTGCGCACCTGTGGTTATGTGTTGAGATGTGTATTAACGAAATCCAAAGACTGGAGTGGATCCGACGACATCGAATTTTTCACCTAAAAAAATGTACAGTGTATAGCAAGGATTTTGGAGCAACCCATGGCTCATCTTTCAACTGCCACAGCGGCCCAACTAGGCGTACCTACGACCTGTGCGCACCTGTGGTTATGTGTTGAGATGTGTATTAACGAAATCCAAAGACTGGAGTGGATCCGACGACATCGAATTTTTCACCTAAAAAAATGTACAGTGTATAGTAAGGATTTTGGAGCCTTTCCATGGCTCATCTTCCAACTGCCACAGCGGCCAAACTAGGCGTACCTACGACCAGTGCGCACCTGTGGTTATGTGTTGAGATGTGTATTAACGAAATCCAAAGACTGGAGTGGATCCGACGACATCGAATGTTTCACCTAAAAAAATGTACAGTGTATAGTAAGGAGTTTGGAGCCTTTCCATGGCTCATCTCCAACTGCCACAGCGGCCCAACTAGGCGTACCTACGACCTATGCGCACCTGTGGTTATGTGTTGAGATGTGTATTAACGAAATCCAAAGACTGGAGTGGATCCGACGACATCGAATTTTTCACCTAAAAAAATGTACAGTGTATAGCAAGGATTTTGGAGCAACCCATGGCTCATCTTTCAACTGCCACAGCGGCCCAACTAGGCGTACCTACGACCTGTGCGCACCTGTGGTTATGTGTTGAGATGTGTATTAACGAAATCCAAAGACTGGAGTGGATCCGACGACATCGAATTTTTCACCTAAAAAAATGTACAGTGTATAGTAAGGATTTTGGAGCCTTTCCATGGCTCATCTTCCAACTGCCACAGCGGCTCAACTAGGCGTACCTACGACCTGTGCGCACCTGTGGTTATGTGTTGAGATGTGTATTAACGAAATCCAAAGACTGGAGTGGATCCGACGACATCGAATTTTTCACCTAAAAAAATGTACAGTGTATAGCAAGGATTTTGGAGCAACCCATGGCTCATCTTTCAACTGCCACAGCGGCGCAACTAGGCGTAGCTACGACCTGTGCGCACCTGTGGTTATGTGTTCAGATGTGTATTAACGAAATCCAAAGACTGGAGTGGATCCGACGACATCGAATTTTTCACCTAAAAAAATGTACAGTGTATAGTAAGGATTTTGGAGCCTTTCCATGGCTCATCTTCCAACTGCCACAGCGGCCCAACTAGGCGTACCTACGACCTATGCGCACCTGTGGTTATGTGTTGAGATGTGTATTAACGAAATCCAAAGACTGGAGTGGATCCGACGACATCGAATTTTTCACCTAAAAAAATGTACAGTGTATAGCAAGGATTTTGGAGCAACCCATGGCTCATCTTTCAACTGCCACAGCGGCCCAACTAGGCGTACCTACGACCTGTGCGCACCTGTGGTTATGTGTTCAGATGTGTATTAACGAAATCCAAAGACTGGAGTGGATCCGACGACATCGAATTTTTCACCTAAAAAAATGTACAGTGTATAGTAAGGATTTTGGAGCCTTTCCATGGCTCATCTTCCAACTGCCACAGCGGCCCAACTAGGCGTACCTACGACCTGTGCGCACCTGTGGTTATGTGTTGAGATGTGTATTAACGAAATCCAAAGACTGGAGTGGATCCGACGACATCGAATTTTTCACCTAAAAAAATGTACAGTGTATAGTAAGGATTTTGGAGCCTTTCCATGGCTCATCTTCCAACTGCCACAGCGGCCCAACTAGGCGTACCTACGACCTGTGCGCACCTGTGGTTATGTGTTGAGATGTGTATTAACGAAATCCAAAGACTGGAGTGGATCCGACGACATCGAATTTTTCACCTAAAAAAATGTACAGTGTATAGTAAGGATTTTGGAGCCTTTCCATGGCTCATCTTCCAACTGCCACAGCGGCCCAACTAGGCGTACCTACGACCTGTGCGCACCTGTGGTTATGTGTTGAGATGTGTATTAACGAAATCCAAAGACTGGAGTGGATCCGACGACATCGAATTTTTCACCTAAAAAAATGTACAGTGTATAGCAAGGATTTTGGAGCAACCCATGGCTCATCTTTCAACTGCCACAGCGGCCCAACTAGGCGTACCTACGACCTGTGCGCACCTGTGGTTATGTGTTGAGATGTGTATTAACGAAATCCAAAGACTGGAGTGGATCCGACGACATCGAATTTTTCACCTAAAAAAATGTACAGTGTATAGTAAGGATTTTGGAGCCTTTCCATGGCTAATCTTCCAACTGCCACAGCGGCCCAACTAGGCGTACCTACGACCTGTGCGCACCTGTGGTTATGTGCTGAGATGTGTATTAACGAAATCCAAAGACTGGAGTGGATCCGACGACATCGAATGTTTCACCTAAAAAAATGTACAGTGTATAGTAAGGATTTTTGAGCCTTTCCATGGCTCATCTTCCAACTGCCACAGCGGCCCAACTAGGCGTACCTACGACCTGTGCGCACCTGTGGTTATGTGTTGAGATGTGTATTAACGAAATCCAAAGACTGGAGTGGATCCGACGACATCGAATTTTTCACCTAAAAAAATGTACAGTGTATAGCAAGGATTTTGGAGCAACCCATGGCTCATCTTTCAACTGCCACAGCGGCCCAACTAGGCGTACCTACGACCTGTGCGCACCTGTGGTTATGTGTTGAGATGTGTATTAACGAAATCCAAAGACTGGAGTGGATCCGACGACATCGAATTTTTCACCTAAAAAAATGTACAGTGTATAGTAAGGATTTTGGAGCCTTTCCATGGCTCATCTTCCAACTGCCACAGCGGCCCAACTAGGCGTACCTACGACCTGTGCGCACCTGTGGTTATGTGTTGAGATGTGTATTAACGAAATCCAAAGACTGGAGTGGATCCGACGACATCGAATTTTTCACCTAAAAAAATGTACAGTGTATAGTAAGGATTTTGGAGCCTTTCCATGGCTCATCTTCCAACTGCCACAGCGGCCCAACTAGGCGTACCTACGACCTGTGCGCACCTGTGGTTATGTGTTGAGATGTGTATTAACGAAATCCAAAGACTGGAGTGGATCCGACGACATCGAATTTTTCACCTAAAAAAATGTACAGTGTATAGCAAGGTTTTTTCAGCAACCCATGGCTCATCTTTCAACTGCCACAGCGGCGCAACTAGGCGTAGCTACGACCTGTGCGCACCTGTGGTTATGTGTTCAGATGTGTATTAACGAAATCCAAAGACTGGAGTGGATCCGACGACATCGAATTTTTCACCTAAAAAAATGTACAGTGTATAGTAAGGATTTTTGAGCCTTTCCATGGCTCATCTTCCAACTGCCACAGCGGCCCAACTAGGCGTACCTACGACCTGTGCGCACCTGTGGTTATGTGTTGAGATGTGTATTAACGAAATCCAAAGACTGGAGTGGATCCGACGACATCGAATTTTTCACCTAAAAAAATGTACAGTGTATAGCAAGGATTTGGAGCAACCCATGGCTCATCTTTCAAATGCCACAGCGGCCCAACTAGGCGTACCTACGACCTGTGCGCACCTGTGGTTATGTGTTGAGATGTGTATTAACGAAATCCAAAGACTGGAGTGGATCCGACGACATCGAATTTTTCACCTAAAAAAATGTACAGTGTATAGTAAGGATTTTGGAGCCTTTCCATGGCTCATCTTCCAACTGCCACAGCGGCCCAACTAGGCGTACCTACGACCTGTGCGCACCTGTGGTTATGTGTTGAGATGTGTATTAACGAAATCCAAAGACTGGAGTAAATCCGACGACCTCGAATTTTTCACCTAAAAAAATGTACAGTGTATAGTAAGGATTTTGGAGCCTTTCATGGCTCATCTTCCAACTGCCACAGCGGCCCAACTAGGCGTACCTACGACCTGTGCGCACCTGTGGTTATGTGTTGAGATGTGTATTAACGAAATCCAAAGACTGGAGTGGATCCGACGACATCGAATTTTTCACCTAAAAAAATGTACAGTGTATAGCAAGGATTTTGGAGCAACCCATGGCTCATCTTTTAACTGCCACAGCGGCCCAACTAGGCGTACCTACGACCTGTGCGCACCTGTGGTTATGTGTTGAGATGTGTATTAACGAAATCCAAAGACTGGAGTGGATCGACGACATCGAATTTTTCACCTAAAAAAATGTACAGTGTATAGTAAGGATTTTGGAGCCTTTCCATGGCTCATCTTCCAACTGCCACAGCGGCCCAACTAGGCGTACCTACGACCTGTGCGCACCTGTGGTTATGTGTTGAGATGTGTATTAACGAAATCCAAAGACTGGAGTGGATCCGACGACATCGAATTTTTCACCTAAAAAAATGTACAGTGTATAGTAAGGATTTTGGAGCCTTTCCATGGCTCATCTTCCAACTGCCACAGCGGCTCAACTAGGCGTACCTACGACCTGTGCGCACCTGTGGTTATGTGTTGAGATGTGTATTAACGAAATCCAAAGACTGGAGTGGATCCGACGACATCGAATTTTTCACCTAAAAAAATGTACAGTGTATAGCAAGGATTTTGGAGCAACCCATGGCTCATCTTTCAACTGCCACAGCGGCCCAACTAGGCGTACCTACGACCTGTGCGCACCTGTGGTTATGTGTTGAGATGTGTATTAACGAAATCCAAAGACTGGAGTGGATCCGACGACATCGAATTTTTCACCTAAAAAAATGTACAGTGTATAGCAAGGATTTTGGAGCAACCCATGGCTCATCTTTCAACTGCCACAGCGGCCCAACTAGGCGTACCTACGACCTGTGCGCACCTGTGGTTATGTGTTGAGATGTGTATTAACGAAATCCAAAGACTGGAGTGGATCCGACGACATCGAATTTTTCACCTAAAAAAATGTACAGTGTATAGTAAGGATTTTGGAGCCTTTCCATGGCTCATCTTCCAACTGCCACAGCGGCCCAACTAGGCGTACCTACGACCCTGTGCGCACCTGTGGTTATGTGTTGAGATGTGTATTAACGAAATCAAAGACTGGAGTGGATCCGACGACATCGAATTTTTCACCTAAAAAAATGTACAGTGTATAGTAAGGATTTTGGAGCCTTTTCATGGCTCATCTTCCAACTGCCACAGCGGCCCAACTAGGCGTACCTACGACCTGTGCGCACCTGTGGTTATGTGTTGAGATGTGTATTAACGAAATCCAAAGACTGGAGTGGATCCGACGACATCGAATTTTTCACCTAAAAAAATGTACAGTGTATAGCAAGGATTTTGGAGCAACCCATGGCTCATCTTTCAACTGCCACAGCGGCCCAACTAGGCGTACCTACGACCTGTGCGCACCTGTGGTTATGTGTTGAGATGTGTATTAACGAAATCCAAAGACTGGAGTGGATCCGACGACATCGAATTTTTCACCTAAAAAAATGTACAGTGTATAGTAAGGATTTGGAGCCTTTCCATGGCTCATCTTCCAACTGCCACAGCGGCCCAACTAGGCGTACCTACGACCTGTGCGCACCTGTGGTTATGTGTTGAGATGTGTATTAACGAAATCCAAAGACTGGAGTGGATCCGACGACATCGAATTTTTCACCTAAAAAAATGTACAGTGTATAGTAAGGATTTTGGAGCCTTTCATGGCTCATCTTCCAACTGCCACAGCGGCCCAACTAGGCGTACCTACGACCTGTGCGCACCTGTGGTTATGTGTTGAGATGTGTATTAACGAAATCCAAAGACTGGAGTGGATCCGACGACATCGAATGTTTCACCTAAAAAAATGTACAGTGTATAGTAAGGATTTTTGAGCCTTTCCATGGCTCATCTTCCAACTGACACAGCTGCCCAACTAGGCGTACCTACGACCTGTGCGCACCTGTGGTTATGTGTTGAGATGTGTATTAACGAAATCCAAAGACTGGAGTGGGTCGACGACATCGAATTTTTCACCTAAAAAAATGTACAGTGTATAGCAAGGATTTTGGAGCAACCCATGGCTCATCTTTCAACTGCCACAGCGGCCCAACTAGGCGTACCTACGACCTGTGCGCACCTGTGGTTATGTGTTGAGATGTGTATTAACGAAATCCAAAGACTGGAGTGGATCCGACGACATCGAATTTTTCACCTAAAAAATGTACAGTGTATAGTAAGGATTTGAGCCTTTCCATGGCTCATCTTCCAACTGCCACAGCGGCCCAACTAGGCGTACCTACGACCTGTGCGCACCTGTGGTTATGTGTTGAGATGTGTATTAACGAAATCCAAAGACTGGAGTGGATCCGACGACATCGAATTTTTCACCTAAAAAAATGTACAGTGTATAGCAAGGATTTTGGAGCAACCCATGGCTCATCTTTCAACTGCCACAGCGGCCCAACTAGGCGTACCTACGACCTGTGCGCACCTGTGGTTATGTGTTGAGATGTGTATTAACGAAATCCAAAGACTGGAGTGGATCCGACGACATCGAATTTTTCACCTAAAAAAATGTACAGTGTATAGTAAGGATTTTGGAGCCTTTCCATGGCTCATCTTCCAACTGCCACAGCGGCCAAACTAGGCGTACCTACGACCAGTGCGCACCTGTGGTTATGTGTTGAGATGTGTATTAACGAAATCCAAAGACTGGATTGGATCCGACGACATCGAATGTTTCACCTAAAAAAATGTACAGTGTATAGTAAAGGATTTTTGAGCCTTTCCATGGCTCATCTTCCAACTGCCACAGCGGCCCAACTAGGCGTACCTACGACCTGTGCGCGCCTGTGGTTATGTGTTGAGATGTGTATTAACGAAATCCAAAGACTGGAGTGGATCCGACGACATCGAATTTTTCACCTAAAAAAATGTACAGTGTAATAGTAAGGATTTTGGAGCCTTTCCATGGCTCATCTTCCAACTGCCACAGCGGCCCAACTAGGCGTACCTACGACCTGTGCGCACCTGTGGTTATGTGTTGAGATGTGTATTAACGAAATCCAAAGACTGGAGTAAATCCGACGACCTCGAATTTTTCACCTAAAAAAATGTACAGTGTATAGTAAGGATTTTGGAGCCTTTCCATGGCTCATCTTCCAACTGCCACAGCGGCCCAACTAGGCGTACCTACGACCTGTGCGCACCTGTGGTTATGTGTTGAGATGTGTATTAACGAAATCAAAGACTGGAGTGGATCCGACGACATCGAATTTTTCACCTAAAAAAATGTACAGTGTATAGCAAGGATTTTGGAGCAACCCATGGCTCATCTTTCAACTGCCACAGCGGCCCAACTTAGGCGTACCTACGACCTG